>JAWQFL010000017.1:420195-537121 GCA_033442365.1 Creolimax fragrantissima | reverse complement strand
ACTTGGCTGCCAAGAAGGATCTTTCTGAGGATGTGCGAAAGGCATTCGGAGCTGACGGTTTGGGCGCTCTCACCATCGCTGGTATCCCTAATTATGTCGAGATGCGTAACAGACTGTTGTTGCTCAGTCACGCAATCTCTAAGCTGCCCGAAGACGAGGTACAGTGTTTACATGTATAGGATTCTTATGTAGACACGACTCGGGAAGTGCACCACATGGTGTAGGTTGCATCTATGTTCAATGCACGTGTCTCTTTGCGTTGATGTACGTATAGTTATTGTGCATGACACATGTATCGTCCGATACGTTTGATGCTGTTCACAGTTGTTTGGTGATTCACTGTATTTTGCTGTGAACGACTGCATACGTAGACACGTCACACCCACCTACCAGCACCCAATCGTATGCGTATTTGAAACGATCCTATCATTTCGTGCACACGAAAAACACAGCATTACGCAAACACACAAGGTCTTAATGAACTTGCATTGAACTTGTATGTCTGTTGCACAATTATCTTACAGTTGAAGGAACTTGAGCATGAGGAGAGCATGTACAACGCTGGGTGGTCCTTGGGTAAAGAAAAGATGGGTGATGTGCCTGATTTTGCTAAAGGTAAATGCTACATGTATTTTTCTCCGATATTTCACAACTAAAAGTAGATAGAATAATAATAGCTCAATTTCCTACATTTCTATTCACAATATAGAGTTTATACAACGTGTGTATATCCGCACACATTTGCACATGCAAATTCACATACTTGCATGATCACACACGCATTTAGGTTCGTTCTACGCGAACCCTCTAACTGACAACCCGGGGACAGACGAGGAGAGGGCGCAGTATCCGTGGGCTCTCCCGAAAAACATCTGGCCTCGAACCTTACCCGAGCTCCGCGCTGAGTTCATGGCGCTTGGGCGGACTATGTATGACACTGTGGTACTTCTGGCACACCAGATCGATTTGTTGTGCGAGAAGGACTTGCCTGGATATAAGAAAGGTACGCTTCACGATCTGATTGCTAGTACATACAAGGTGAAGGGGCGTTTGCTATACTATTTCCCGGTCGAACAGGGTGCAGAGGTGTGTATGAATTGAATACGTTGGTTGTACTTGTGTGTTAAATGGTGATAGTAATACATATGTAAGTGTGTATAGTTTCGTGAAGCATATAACAGCCACACTTATGTATGTACTTTGTGCTATACTTCATGAGCGAAGTTGATTCTTTAGTGTGAACCCCTGATTTTCACATCTTGTCTGCACCGGTGTAGTTGACTACACGCGCACGCAAGCGAAGCTATACCACATGCATACCTACACTTAAAAAGCACACAACAACAAATGAATACAGGATAACTGGATTGGGTGGCACAACGACAGCGGGTTTCTCACAGCACTTACGAGCGCTTTGTTCTTTAATGATACCACTGGTGAGGTAATCTCAAACCCAGACCCCAATGGTGGGCTGTATATTGTCAACCGAGCTGGTGGGACTGTCAGAGCTAGGTACATGTGTATGTACATATTGGAATACGTATACATAAACACATACACGCACATACATAACATTCACACCCGCCCACCTACTGTGTATCCTGGTGAAAGCGGCTCAAACTGATCACTACTTAGCACTTTAATCCAGGACATGTTTACAATTCTTTCAGGTCGGCAATGTACGCACTCACAAACACCAAAATATACATCACTCGTAGCTATCCAACTAGATTCATATGCATAGTTACATGTATTGTACATTGGTTGCAAGTGTACATACATGTACATTTATTATTCTGCACACACAAACAAGCGGAATTCTGTAGAGTACACCAACCGTAATCCGTTATGCATAACTAATGTTGTTGGTATATATCTCTGCGTGTATGCGTACATAAATTCGCACGTGACGGTCAGATATAAACGTGCACTCATATTCGCTAGTTCGTTCCAACATATACGTACACGATGACATCTGTAGAATCCCTCCGGAGAACCTTGGAGTGCAGTGTGGTGAGTGCCTACAGATTTTGACAGGTGGTCTATTGGTAGCCACTCCACACTCTGTGCGATCGAGTGAAGCTCCCAAAGGCATGAAGGTCGGACGGGGTACTTTTCCCGTGTTTGTTGGTAAGTACTTTTGTCTAAACGGGCATGCACATCTGTATGTTCATCCATACATGTCCAATCAAAAATTCATATATGTATAAAGAGCATGGTATATCAAGAATACAGTGAAAATTGTTTGCATTGTGGTAACCGCCAGTGAGGTATTGAATCCCTGCCCCTTTAGCACGTAGCATTTTAATTATAAGCAAATACAAGTTGTATATATCGCGCTGTGAAGAGTCTGTGCGTATTCATGTTGGGTGAGGTATTGTATCCCTGCCCCTTTATCACGTAGCATTTTAATTATAAGCAAATACAAGTTGTACATATCGCGCTGTGAAGAGTCTCTGCGTATTAATGTTGGGTGAGGTTTGCCAGTGTCGCTGTGAGGCAATTTTCGGTTTATATTATTCCTGAGTATCTTCACCTTGCACATGCAGATACCCCACCAGCATACGTGTTGAAGCGTCCCGAGGGAACTACACTTGAGCAGGTCTTCGATAAGACACCAGGTATAAAATACAACTTGACTCACATGAATTTTATCACGTGCACACAAACGATATTGTTTGTATAAATGAACGACAAATTTGAAACATGTTTGTCACAAACATCCTCGCACACAAGAGCTATGATCTCACATACAATCGCACGTCCTCATGAACGCCAACACGAATGTTCAACACAGATTCGCGTGTCCCCCCTCTCTCTGGAAGATGGCAAGGGGAGGAGGTGACTTTCGGAGACTTCCTTGGAAATACCTTCAAACAATATTATGAGTGGACTACCAAACCAAAAGAAGAGATCGAACGTACAATTGGGCATGCCTTGTAATCGCTCTACAAGCTGTGTCACAATACTGTAAATAAATACACGGTGCAAATAAACTAGCTTGTATTAATTCTCCGATCGAAGTTTACATTGTTGTACATCTGTGAACTAAACAAAAAAAGTACATGCACTAACGCATATGTGTCTAACTGAACGTCTAGAAATACCAAACGAAGCGAATAGTATGGATCACTCAAGAATATCTTGTTGTGCCTATCGTGTTGTTGCATGAAGAGCATTCCAGTCATGTACCTCTCCAGTTCAAGTTTAGTAATTCTGGTATGTCGTCCTTTAACGACAACGACAAGTATATATATCCACATAAGACCTAATAAAATTGATCTCTTTGTGAACGCTATATATAGGATATTTCGTTGGAACTGGCATTGCACATTTAAACTATTGTTATATAACCCAGACTGACAAACGAACAGCATATTAACCACACTATATGAAGAAATCATACACCATGTGGTGTAAGTATATCCAAGTCTATGTAAAGACCGTATTGAAACCTATAATGAATGCTAAATAGTGGTTGAATATCTTAACTTTTATGCCCTAGCACTTACGTTTCGGTATTCAACGTGAGCGGCTGTCAAAGTGTCACAAACACGCCAATTTCTAGCACTGAGGTGTAAACAAACTGGTAAGTGCACACGCACACACAATCCATAGTTTAATACAGGATATGTAAGACGTGCTAGTATTGGTCATGGTTAAATCAATGTTGGGAATGGGAGTAAACACTAAAAAAATGGGCTTTATTGGAATATACGCAGTTAGGTATATCACTCACATGGATTTGCAGTTGATGGCGAATCGATTCATCACTTGTAAGTCATTCATGGCGTAGGGACTTTACGCAGATAGATCAACATCTCTCGACGCGACAAACGCCACTGCATAGTCCACACACAAGTGCATTAAAATATTTTCATATTTTATTGGGAATGAAATGTGTCTGATACGTGGTATCATACGCTATTGACTGATATGATACAGTGACGCATGTGAAAGTACACAGAAACGTAAAAGCATAATTAATGGGGGGCAATAGCGCAATGGAAACGTGGAAGTTGAGTGAGGAGAAAGAGTATTGCATCCCTTACACGTTTCCACAATTCCCATCAACAACTTTTTTACGCTGTATAGATATGAAATGAACAGAAAAAACATGAACTTTACATATTATTTTTGCAACTGCAAACAACTGTCCATATTCACAGACTGGTAGTGTTGCATGTGTGTGAATCTGAACCTGCCTGGCGGCGAGCATGTGCGCTATATGGCACTATAGTTTTCATTGACAATACCTCTAAAATCTGAGAGTCTTCCTCGCATTCCTTACTTTGACGAGACTTTGTAGCAAGTAAGGCCGATGGCTTGGGTACTGTTATATTGTAATGATATGTTACATGTACAGCCGTGCTAATTTTCATACGAAATATATACAATGCCCCTGCCCATACGACTAAAATAAAATTGTGCACTCTTTTCAGGGTTGATTTAATCTTGTGGCGTGCAATGAATGTTTAAACCCACTCATGTATATACAGCATGTTCCTCTTCATGTTGGTGTTTAACGCTCGCGCACTATAACAAGAGTGATTATGAGATGCAGTGAGGTACATACTTCGGTGGCGTAACGTATAATAAAAGGCCATTGCTATATCGCATTGCCGAACGTAGGAAGAGTTGTTGATCACAGCGAGTACCCTAGTTTTTGTGTACATGTAATGTGACATGAATAAGATTGTAACGTTAATGCGTATATCCGACAAGGAACATTATCACCACGGAGAGTACAGTCTTCTAGTGTACGTTTGTTCTGTGTATACACACATATACACTTATAACTGGATGTATGTGTGTTACTATGCACATGCCTGTAATCTATCAACTGTCGAGATGTTTGCATGTGGTAACAAGAAGCGAAGTTGTTATATGTGTACATTTGAGTATGTGACTCGTATCTACATATACAATATGTGCATGTAGAGTATAGATTAAATCACTATAGAAATTGTGGTGTTTGCACATACTTGGCAAAGTTGAACACGGCTCTACGTGCCCAGTGTGTTGGACATTGATCCACAGGAGATTCTTCACTGTAAAGTTAGAAGTTCATGCGTATATACTATCAAATCATAAGTTGGATACTGGGAAGTAGATGATCGTGTATGTAAGGCTTCGCAGTAAACATACAATGTGTGTAATTGTACATGCACATATAAATACGCATGTCTTGCACCTGTATGAGTACTGCATTGATACCATTCGCGGATACGTTGGGTTTTTAATTATGCACATACAACGTACTTAATAGTTTGTACAACGCGTTACATGGCCAAATCCAGAACAACGTAGAGAACGTCCTCACAGGGAGAGACCACGAAATTGTACATATTATTTAATTATAATATTGCGCAGACCCACATAACAAGAATACGCAACTTGCACTCGCACTACATCCATTAATACCTACACTAAACTCCTTTCTAATACATATATCTAAACAATAATAATAAAACCACATAAACAAGTTTTCAATCATACATTATGTAAGTAATAACATTGCGAATGTACTGCGCCATCTCGATTGGTACTTCAACCTCTCTGCACTTTCGGTGGATTTTTTTTAGCTGATGTTTTAGAATGTGCATGTACACAAAGAAAAGATTATGTGTGAGAATACCACAGGATCTATTGTTCGTTACATATAGACGTGCGATTGTGTTCTGTGAGAATGCGTCCGTTAACATGCTTTGTCTGACGGCGTACACATATTTGATCTTTCTTAGATGCCATAGTGTACTATCAACGTTAAAGTATACGTGTGTCTTGCACATGTTTTTCCGGTATTCAAGCATAGTACCGTTACATTATCAGCATTTGTAGATACAAATAGATGTACAAACACTTGTCTATGTGATGTGTTTGTATTGTTTTAGTTTATATAATGTACGTACCTCTGTCCTGGGATTCCATAGCATATTATTGATGGTATTAGATTGTTTCCACTGCGTATGAACATTGGCTGTACTGTCGTGGTCGACCGTTACTACACACAAGTCAGTCTGTATTTATGTAAATGTATTTTTACAAAAGTACATACCCACGAATTATAAGGATGTGTATGTATTTATATCAGTGCATATGTGTACTGCTTTATATATGTAGTGATCGTTTATATACACATGTACATAGTTATCCACAATACATACACAAACAGGCAAATGTGCGTACTTATGACGATACTAGACAACTGCACGCATGCGACTAGATTGTGATAATATATTGTATTAACATCATGTACAGTCGCGCAATACTACAGCTGGATAGGAACGAACGAATACAATTAATACACCCTCGGCAATACGAGATAATTTCACATATAAACTACGTGTAACTAAGGGCGTTGTCGTCAGATAAGGAACTACACATACAAACATTTGTGACAAGTTCGAGTTGCTTACGTATACGCATAATTCGTACATATAAGATACTTACGTACATGTACGTAATATTGCAAAAAACAACACTGAAACATACATTATTATATGTCTATGAAACAGTTACATATACACCAACGCATCGATAAGTTAGCTATTCATATTCAATTGCATATCGATGTAAAAGCATACACGCCATAAGAGAAATCACCCGCATACCAATGCTAGCGGAACCCTAGGACTAGTGGTATCGGATACAAACACAACTACCAGACGGGGCGGAATATCATACAGTCGACCCCTGTAGACGAATCTGTTCATTAACAACCACTACAACCATTGTGCAAGTATATACGATGCATGGATTACGCATACCGACAAGCACGCATACAAAGAACAAATTATGAAATTAGAAAACATTCCAACCCCGGAAATACTTATCATGTACCAAGTAACACCAAAATGGGGTCTGCGAATTTGTATACGTATGTATATATGTATGTGTACGTGCGATTGTGCGTACACTCGTATAGGAATACGTCTATGTGCAGGGACAAGTACGCACGACACGATCGTTGCACATGAGGAATGGCAATTCATTTGCCATTCATAGAGTTGGCAACTTGTACAGATCTGTACTTCTATATGCGAATGTATCTACAAAATTCTTAATTATTCCGCGAAACGTATAGCGATGAGTACTACCCTACACATGACATGCATACGTACAAATATTTGTCAACATCTCCCAGAAGTAATGCTATTTGTCTACTATGTATGTGTACTGTGCACAAGCTGGTGGAGTCAATTATTAATAACTGGCTTCTGCTTAATCCTGCGTGCACGTGTGTTCATATCGACAAAGTGTAATGTACAAGTCCACGAACGCTAGTTCATTTTTCACCATTTGTGTGCATATTATGACATATGTATGTATAGAAATAAGTACTAGATATTCTCAAATACTCACCTCGACAATTTGTTTCTGCAAACTATTGCTTGCATGTGCAATTTTCCCAACAACAAGCACATCGACAAAGCCTAGTGCATTGCCAGTATACGTTGGGAATGATGATTCATTCTCATGTTTGGCTTCATCCGAGATTGTACATCCCATACTGCTATGTCTGTGGATCTTTCTACACGCTGCACGTATAAGTATGTATGAGTACTTACTGCGTTAGCAAGTATGTAGCGTCAGTATGCTAGTATATAGTTATGTGTATGTGTGTGCATGCGAAAAAATATTGAATGTATATGTATCAGCGCTACATTAGTATGTTAGTCCAAAACGTCGAAAAACGAAATACCAACGTGGATTTGATTGATACACGCGTACTTGAATGAAATGAACGAATCATAGTATCACGAATGGCGAGATTGTAGGGCAACCTCTGAAGGATTCGGGCCTCTCATTCCTTTCTATATACGTGCTTGTGGAAAGTCCTATCTACATATTTCATGTGTGCAGAAATTTACGTAGTACATTCATGTTTCTAAACTTACTAGGGCGAGTACTCGTTGGCTGAGTTGATGAATGCTTACCACACCATTAAAGATACTTTCCAGTACATACATGGGAACATACGTAAACACCAATATACTGTACGTCAATGCAATGCACAAACAGAGGCAAGCACACCTTACACGCATAGGCATATATACACGGAGGAAAAACTGATGACGTATACGAGACATTCGGGTCCACATTATGTCTTGTACAAAGCAAAACCCTTATTCTTACTTTCAGATCGCGTTTGTGAAATGTTAGGCTTCGTCGAAGGACGAACGGACGATAGCTTGTTCATATCAGCGAGCATAGCTACACTCCTGTCGCCATCGCTCACACTGGTATCTTCTGTGTTCATATTTTTGTTTATATTACTGGCACTCGGACTATAGTTGGATACGATGTCGGACTCGGGTAGTTTATAGGGGATCGGACTTCTGTCTTGTGAACGGGGTGATATATTCGCTGTCTCAACAGCTTTACCCTTGTCATCAATGCCCGTATGTGCAGTCACTGCTCCCCTAAGGCTACAATACGCACGACTATCCCTACACCCAGGCGTGTCTTTGCGTTCAACGTGAATAGTCATCGCGTTGGATTGCGACGGTGCATAATCTGGATTGTCATATTGGCCACCTTCGATATTCATATTATCCGTACCGTAAGCACAGTTAGCAGAAATATTTTGAGTGGTGCTGTCCGTGGTGTTGCTGGCTGCAATGAGTCCTATAGACTTAATAATGTTTGTGCATTTAATCGTTGGGTAGCTTGCACTATGCGTAGATTCATCGGTTGCTCTTGTGTTCAGACCAACACTCACATTAGTACCATCGATTGTATGTTCGGGCGACGAAGTACAGCGGCGGAAACATTCCAAAGGTTCCATGGTTTTATTACCCTGCACACCACACTGTTTACTGTTAATACTTGTATTGTCTGAACTCTGCATGATTCCACCTTGGTCGAACACGCCAATGGTACTCCTATCAATACCACCCAGTATATGGGTAAACGACTGTGATGATTCGTTGTCCTTAACTGTTGACTCTTTGTCAAAGAACAGTTTTCTTGACCCAGATGGGTTGATCGACCACTGCAGCGGATTTACTGATGTATATGAGTTTATTTTATCATGCGTGTACGTGCCAGAAGAACTATTATAGTTGCATGCACCATTGACAAAGTGTGTTGCTGGTGTACGCGACGGCGCGTATGTTTGGCCCCTTGACTGATCGTGCATGGGGGTACTGCACGAGTGTATATCCGCACCATCACTTCCCAGTTGCAATGATTGATCTCGTTCGTTAATATGCACATCGGGTTTGTGGATAGGTTGTGAAGATGCCACTGTTATAGACTTGGCATTACATGTAGGATAGTCTATGGGTAGGGGTGATGGCGTGAGTGAGCACAGTGAGTGTGGTGCAGAGTGTGAAAGTGCTTGGGAAGTTGAGCTTGCAAATATGGGTGCTATATGGCCAGTGGTTGTATCCTTGAAATCAGCTTGTGATCCCTGCGAATGTAATTGTTCCTCCTCTGTATATTGTGGATATTCATCATCCTGTGTATGTGGAATGAAAATGTCAACTGGGAACGCAGTGTACCGCCTATGCGTACATGAAAGTGACTACACGTGTTATGTTCATGTACGTTGTTGTATTACTACCCTATTACGAATACATGATATATTGACATGTTTTCACGACATAACATAAATTCACCAAACATGAAAGAACCACACCTACATCTTCAACTTCTAGACTTAATATCCTCGCCTTCATGATATGATGTATTATATTGACAGTAGAATGCTAATATGGCTACATCAGGGGCAGATAGAGTGGGTTGTTTATTAATGGTTTTTGGTCAGTTCACTTTCATACTGGGACGCCATTTAGATATCTACAATTTCGTATACTATTTTTCTTTACATACCTCTTTGTATTTAATTTCGTCTACATGAATGTCGTAACTGGAAGCATTGGGAATGGGTACAAGTTTCGGTGACTTTTCCGGCTGAGGTGGTGTGCAACATATGGTGATGGTATTAGCGCGCGGTTGTATTTTATAACACAGAGTTATGTTGTTTGTGAGTGAATGTTGTACAAAACCTACTTCCCTGAATTGTTGTTTTGCGTGTCGTATTGAAAGTGAGCATGTAGTGTCCATGTCGATGTGTCTATGAGCTTGGGTGCTATGCATACCGGTACTGGCGATTGACTGTTTGTAAAAATAGAGTTATGCTTGTATGTCGATGACCGTGAGGGCGACAATAATGTCGACGCACCTTCGGACAATCCGGTATACTTTGACTCCGTGCTGGCATAAACTGATTCCGGTGGTTGTGCGCTATTGTGCAACCGTCCGTTCCCACTAGTGACGGTATTCAGTCGACGTTGCTATTGATAAAGAGGGAGTAACAGCTTAACTTCGTTTGTGTCACGTACGAATTAGAATCCAGAATCGGAAGCTGTAGGGATAACCACCCATACAAGCACTATGTATTGTCATTCTGTCGAAAAGTAAATACGACATAATAAACAAGCACGCACATACACACCCACCCACCCACCCACCATATAAGCATATACACATACTCATGCCCTTGAAAGCTAAGATGTCATAATTACCCGCATATTCATATTATGAATCAATATATATAAAACAGCATGGAAGATACTTGTAACTCAGTTGTAAAGTAATACCCAACTAGAGCTCACATATACAATTGTCGTTACTACGTACCTCGATCGATTGTACGTTGGTATTTGCGGCGGACGCCATCGAACCAAATCTGGGCGGTAGGTGCTGCTGCGGCTGTTGCCGGGCTGTGTACAATCGAAGTAATGTGCATATGTAGTGTGTAAAACGAATAACACAGTATTCATTATGAACAATAGTTACGCATACGAATGATTCATACAGGCAAGCCACATGTGGACTGTAATAGTTTGGTTCCCCATGCGCATACGCCTCAGCAGGTGACTGTAAGAACATTGTCTACATAACTGTTATAGAAACACACACCCTTGCATCAGTTTAAATTCAATAGTTTTGTTTCACTATGTACAGAATTGGAGAAGAATAATGTATACAAGTTCTCGTGGCAATGTCTGTTTGAAATCAATGTCTTCAAAAGAAATATCGATGTTCTGATGTGTATTACTATACTCCTATCTTGTCTATGTCTGTGTTGTGTATAATTGGAGAACATACGCAATCTTGTTATCTCGTACTTTATAATAAGTTACAAACAATCGTACTGGAGGGTAAGGACAGGTCTTATATGTAATTCGTGCGTTAGGCGTGCTGTACACGTCTGTACTCTCACACACTGCTGATGTTGCAAAATACCGAATTTATGTACAGGGCGTGTGGATCAGATGTACAGGGATCGCACAACAGCAACTATATACTACAAACGTATAGAAATTTCAGAATAAACGTTCTCCAAGAGAGCGTTGGACAACATAATGTGCCAAATACAAGATCATGTACACAATTCGACAACAGAAACAAAAGGCTATGATTACCCAACGAAGATCCAACGAACATGCGAAGTAGTACATCACGGGGGGTTGAGTCGGATGTACACATGTACTCGTTGTGCGAGAGACCAAACATATCACAAACATCCCACAGCAATGTCAATGTGTCCGTAGGATTAGTCCTGTGCAGGTACAACAGATACTCGTACCATTATAGATTATGATATGACAAGGAAAGAGGAGACAAATAAACAGACACAGTGCATCTAAAGAAAAGGGGTGACAGAACACTTTCTACAGAAAACTTGAAAAATTATTTGGACCCTATAATAATGATGAAACAACAAGCTTGTATTCACGAATGTATACATTACTGGGAATGTGCTTGTGGAGATTACATTACGCAGAAAGCTATATAGAAAAAATGAAACTCGGATACCAGTTCTTAAACGAGAATACGTGACACACCCGGAGATGACCAGTGCATGACTACATGGTTCAGACGACGAAGTGATCGCTATCAAGGAAAACAAGAGCTCATCAGAGATTGGTGTTCCAAGTCGTTCCTACACTCAACATTTAAAAATTTAGTTTTACATCACCCCCATTGAGTCATGTTCATTCACATTCAAAATGTGTATATGCGTATAGGTAATAAATACTATTTGAGTCCGTTTTTGTGCACATGAGCGCAAAAACCTGTTAATGGTATGTGAAAATATACGTACGCCTGCGTATAACTGGCAGTGATCGAAAGTATGCATAGACACATAAACACAACAACTTTGTGCGCGGAGGCATTTTGCGCATACCTTGATGTCATTAAGCCTTGCTTTCCATCGCTTTCGCTGGAAGATTTCGGACTCCATTTTAGCACTAGATGTCAGCTACGAACAACATTCATCACTAACAGATATACTTTGGCACTTGCAGGGATATGGTGTACATAATTTGCGTACTAGACTCTGGCTGTCACTTTTTTGGTGGTTTTACATGAAGTAACGCGGTACGTGGGGATACGATATCTTTCATATTTGCTATCCATCTCTGGTATATAATAGCTTAAAGTTGAATTATGAGAGCATGCATGAGTACTATGAATATGTGTGCATTATCTCGCTTACATAGTATAGTACAAATGTATGGAGTCTGTGCGTGTGCGTGCACAAATTTGATATTATCGATCAGGCCCTTCGTGGGAGATTGTGGTTGTATATGATCACTAGAATCGAACGGAAGACAATTATTATGAGAGAGAGTATGTGTGTGTGTGTCTGTATGCTGTGCGTGTGTGTCTGTGTGTGTGTTTGTGTGCGCGAGTTATGTTAGTCTCCTATACATCTCATCATTCAACACCACTAGACGTTAGATGATAATATACTGCCGTTATAATTTTGTTTGGTCTTTGTTTAACGGTATATTTCGGGCCGCCGGATTTATGAGATATTAGATCATGATATACTGCCGTTATATTTTATGTGAAAAGGCTTTTCTCGTTTTGGCGGTCCTTTTAATGACGAAAAACGGCACGCGCAGCACATGTAGGCAGGCCATCTGATGCACTGAATGCACATATTAGTCTCATACATGCACACAATACGTTCACATCTCTCGCACAGTACAACTTCACCTTTGCACACACACGTATGCGGGCATGTCCCACACTCTCAAGTCAGATAGCAAAGTGCACATGTGTACAGTTAATATAAATGGTATATCGTCGCTCATCGCCACTCCCTTGACTTATTCATTCATAACCAAACCTAGTCTCTGTCATTAGTACTTACATCACACTACACATACTTACTCGCACACATATGGAAAAAACGCTCTCTATTAAATCTGTACACGTATTGATATCTGCTTGTACCTCTTTCGGATTGATTCAGTACATTCCGTTATTCGCACTTATATAGTGCACCATAATTCAAAATAATGAGTGCTCAAATCTCTTTTCTTAGCCATAATCTTAGTCGTACATGTAGATTTAGTATTTCAAAATGTAGTCTAAACTATGTACAGTCTAAGGGGAGTAATATCAGACCTTTATTGAGAAATGTAGGTATGATACCTAGTTTTCTAAAACAGACTGGTTGTCAGTATTCAACTGGAAATAGCAGCGTCCATACGATACCAGGGTTCGTATTAGATATTGATGGTGTCATGATCAGAGGTGATACAGTTATATCCAAGGCAATAGATGCTATGAAGATACTCACGTACACTCGTTTAGAGGGAAAGGATGGATCGTATACTACAGGTGTGTATATACTGGCATTTTCGTGGTGTATTAGTGCGTGCGCGTGCGTATATAAATATGTATTTCGATGCTGTGCATCATCTTTCTTGACAAGTGAAGTTGGTGTGTTGCATTCACATTATTGAGCAGGATATCCTTATGTCTTCGTTACGAATGGAGGCGGATGCACAGAGAAAAAGAAAGCGAAGCAACTCAGTCAGTGGCTTGGCGTTAATGTACCTGAAGATCGAGGTAAGTTATTTCTGAGCGTTACATGGATGTGTTTCATAAACTAAACGTCTAAATTACGCACATCCAAAGAATGTTGGACTTTATGGTAGGCGAATTAACGTATTGACATCCCCTTGCTCTTTGCCGCTACATGAAAATGTTACAGTGATCCTATCACACACACCTATGCAACAATACAGCCAATTCCATAAGAAAAATGTATTATTGGTGGGACAGGGACCGGTTAAGGAAATTGCAGCGAATTATGGTTTTACTTTAACTCTTGATATTGAGGATATTGTCTCTCATTATCCGCTGCTAAGTGTCATGGACAAGGTAGGTACAGTGGAATATTCTGGAAAAAAAAAATGGTAAGGTCTAAGCATTGTACCCACTCATTGAAAAGTAGTTCTATGTGTTGACTGATGAACGATGGACATATTGTACTAGTAAATACGTGCGTGGTATGTGGCCTAATACCCACTACTCACTCACCTCACAGTCGAAAACATACAATGCATCCGAGTCCTCTTGTACTCTGCCTCCTATCGATGCTGTCTTTGTTCTGATGGAGCCAACACACTGGGAGGCCAATCTCCAGGTATGCATATGTGCCTTTCGCAATTTTATGTCTGTGTACATGTCGATTCTGTGATCGTCGTCGGATGTAACTTCTCATGTGTATGCACAATATACGAAAGATAATAGTTGATGCATCATACGCATATATATGTGTGTCTGGTATACATTTTGATGTAGATTTCATTTGCTAAAGTAATAGCAAATTAAATTTTTGACTGCGGTGAAACATTTGTTTGCTTGAAAAATCACGCATCCATTAGATCCTTATGGACGTTCTAACATCTGATGGTACTATTGGAACATCGAGCAAGGATAGACAGGTATGTGATAATGTTCGCATACCTTAACACAGAACTACACGAATATACATACATTTACGCCGTACCCCATGTAAAACCGTTGACTTATTTATTGCCCAGTTAGGTAAGTGAACACACTTTACGTGTACATATCGAAGCACAATGCAATATCAATACATCCGTATTGTCACACGTAGGTTGTTCCAATCTTCTTTACAAACCCTGATTTCCTATGGATGGCGCAGCATCCGCAGCCAAGATTTGGACAAGGAGCTTTCAAACTATGTCTTGAGTCGCTCTATAAGGTGTCTACAAAAGGTTTATAGCTTGAAACAGTAACCATTTCTTCACGCTGTTCGCTGATTTATTTTCAATTGATTACTGGCATATAGCTCACAATTGTGGCCGTCTGTCAAATTAGATCCCGTTAACGATTATTGATGCTTCTCATTACAACAAGAGTCCATATACTATCACGCACTGCTTATAGGCCATAGTCATTTTCATTCACTAACCCTCTCAAGTACGCACAAATCTAGCGATACACTGGGCGACAATTGGAAAGTGAACAATTTGGAAAACCGCACGACATTACATATAAGTACGCCTTGTGTGCGTTGAATGAACAGATGAAGGTGAAAGCTGGGTTTATGATGGGAATGGCATATGGCGTGGGTGATAACCCAACATCAGATATACGAGGTGCCAATGACCAAGAGGGCATGTTATCAATTATGGTATGCATAATACATTAAATCCAAGTTACTCACCAAAATTCCGACACCATCTGTCGAGTCGCCTATATCGATATTGATACTTTTATATTGTTTGTATTAACATCCTGGCCTCAATTTTATATTTTTCAAGAATGTTTATATGCTTCCGTATAAATCAACGCACGTTTCCGTATACATTTTGTGCAGGTGCGTACCGGAGTATTTGATGGTTGTGAGAACGACCCAGACGATCCAGCGGATTACGTCGTTGACGACGTTCTTGACGCAGTAACATTCGCCATCAAACGAAACAATAAATGACGGAACTATGTAATACTGAGTTTCAAAATATACGTGAAATTCCAACGATAAGCGCATGTATATGTATAAGAATTTAACCAACCACATCCGGCACGTTACCCTTATAGACGGTAGAGATACCTATGATGCCGTTTGACTTATGATTGCCACAAGCCAGCGCAGAAGTACCCATGCCGGAGAATGTAGACGATAGTGTAGAAACAGGCCCACTGACAGCACAAACAACGGTAAATGAAAGTCCAAGAGTTGCATACAAATGCATACAAAGAAGAGTTATGCAGTTAGACTTCTCCAGAAGAATGGTTGACTACATAACAAAATATGCTCTTCAATGTTCTCAACACATGAGATGCTTTCATTTATATAAACACTCACAGCCAAGCATAAAACAATATAAAACACCAATAGTTGCCAAGCATAGAATGATTAGGATAATGCTATGGTTGTCGCACGTTATACGACTCCAGACCACCATTTGTATTAATCACAACACACATGAAGAAGCCAGAAAGAACTTTTGACGATGACCGGACTTATCAGTGGTATAAATTTCTGAGTCCCACAAATGTGAACGATATTGATGAGCCAGCTGGCCAGTGATGGTAACATTGTATTGACATTTGCCATTGCACATACAAGGTTCCCGAGGAGTAGTTGCTTACCACTAAGAAGCATGTTACAGGTAACCAACATTTACTACCTGAATAAGAAACGGCTAACACTGAATAAAGGAAACACAACTTGATACAAAATACCTGAGCTTGAACAATATATACAACAAGAAGGGTACAGCTTGATAGCTTTCGTGTTTCATGTTTACCAATGAAATCGCCTACGGTGTGAGTAGAGTTCATATTGAACAAGTTTCACCACTTCAGGAAAAAACGTATGTATAACAGTGCACTTGTTGTAATATTTAGATTGCATGTTCCTATAGTTCCTGTCAAATATATGAAAAACACAAGCAATGTTCACGATTCAATAACGCGCTTACGACGGGTATGATACTACTTAACCCGATGGAGTTCAATAGAAAGAAAGCAATAAATACATGGGTTCTAGGACTATATTGTGTATCAGAGAGGAATAGCCAATTAAAAAATATTCAAGTTAGTGTAACTTCGGCTTTTCATGTATGGCATGCAGCAAACAGCGCGCTAAATATTTGAATAACGTGTGCTTGGAACAAAATTTCGTTAATCAAACAAAAAATTCCAATCCGACCGGGGACACCAAGGTTCGAGATTAATATTTTACAGATAGACTGAATATATTACACCCCCTCCATAGATTCAACTATGTGCCCGCCTGTCTGCTGTACTAGGTCTGCTTATTTCTTGAGTGTCATGGCTCCGGCAATTCCTAAATGCGATTTATTGCGTAGGCGATCAGCCGACTGGTGTCGTACTCCTTACACTGGGCGGCTCTCGCTCATTTCGTCAGTGAACTGACATTTCGTGAAATTTTGAACACTGACACTCACACGTTCACTTTCATTGCTCTATCCTTCAACTTCCATCTCCACTCTCTTTCCGCCTTCTCTAGCCCCAACAAACGTTACTTGAAGCAAAATTGAAGTCTTGGCTATATAACATATATACATAATATAGTCTCACAAAAACAATCCACTTTCTTGTTTATCAGAAGTGGAAAGTAGCATATACTTTGGGTAGGTTTACAATGGAAACAGCAACTGCCTTGGTGGAATACGATGCAGACCGAAGCGGACACAGTTCCGAGGATGAATACCAGGACCAAGTACAATGGAAGTCTTCTGCAAAGACAACATCTCGCGTGTCCATGGTGAAAAAATATGTTTGCTCATATCCTGAGTGCACCTTCAAACGAAATGGGAAGAAGCATAACATTGAAAGACATGTGTGGCTACAGCATGTACGAAAGAACCTCTCTCTAACGATTCCTTACTCAGCACAGAACCATCGCAATCTGGTAAAGCAGTGGATTCTACAGATAGACTTAGAGCGTAAGACACTTACGACTGGCTCTAAACAGCGAATGTTGTGGCGAAGCATTAGCTCTACTGACGATCAGGTGTGGTATACAATGCATAGTCCTTTTTATTTCTATATATACTTGTTTAAGTTGCTTCTTGCTCTATTTTTCTAAACATTTTCTTGTGTGTTAACTGTTCTATTGTTCTAATTCTCACATTAATAGCCTTTTGTCATTCATTACAGGGGACGGACAGTGGTTTCAGCGTATGTTCTCCAGATACAGTAGTTAACGGCAAAGGGAGAAAGGGAGGCAAAACAACACCCGTCGTGAAATCAAAGAGGGAAAAGAAAAGGTCTGTCAGCAGCTGCCACAACTGTGATGAGCTTGCAACACCTGTGTCTTTTATGAGTGTCGACACGCATGAACGATACGGACAGACGCCAGTTGAAACCACCACTCGATTCTCGTTCTCAGAGGCGTCGACTGCTTGCGGTCTGGAAAACCATAATCAAGCACCAAAGGTGTACGCAAAGGAGAATTCTGGCTACCACCAGAATCAACGCGATAATAGCTATCAGAATGATTCGGTGGCCTCAGACACTAAGTGGGAATATGAGAAACAACGGGTGGGTGGCTATCACTATGAAGAGCCTTGTGGCTACTTCGCTCAGGTAACTATACAAGTTATTTTCAGTACATTGAGATTGTTCTCACTTGACGTCATTTAATCCTTACATATGTTGTATGTCTTATTATACAGGAAAACGAACCCAGCCAAGTACACACACACGCATGTGATTGTAATCTGTCGGACTGTACTGGATTCGTAAGCTGTACAGACATAGAAAATTGTTCACGTTCCAACGTGTGTGATCAATTTGCAAAACCGATCATCAACCGGGCACCAATTAACAGCAACTCGTCACATACTGGTGTATGGCGTCCTTTCGTGGCCGTATGATTGCGTCATAATGAGAACTTACTCGTGAGAACCTACTCATATGCAATACAAGCGACATGGCTACTCAGTTCGCCATTTATATGGTAATTCCTGGTGGAGATGTACAGATTATATGCGATAATACCACCCGAGATATAAGCACAATATGTGTGAACACGAATCGAACAGTACCAACATGATGAGTAGAACGTAGCAAAGTTTCGCATAAACAGACCATATACAAATATGAAGGCCTATTCCATTCTTTGGTCAAGAAGATTAAGGGCAACAAAATAAAGAAAACATTGAAATTATTGCGAGTTATTTGTGCCAAAATTTTACTCAAGTTCCACTTCATGGTGAGTAAAGAAAACAAAAAATTCCTCCCACCACTGCGTTGACAGATTGAGACTAACAATTGCCCGTGAGGAGCAGACTAGAGAGTTTTTGAGACCGCGAATCTATAGTGCAGACTATAATTCTCCTCTCCCTGGTCATATTCCAACTATCATTCATCGTTTGAGAGGCAGGGGCAACAAGTGTGAACCATTTGGTCAAGTTTCCATGATGCAAGTTATCCTACTCTGGTATCTAGGCATTATGTTCAGAACAAAAATCAAGGTACGCACATGTATGTACGATAAGATTAGTACGAAAAACGTTGGTGTTGGTTCCACGTTGTTCAACGACATGGATTCGAGATTGATAAATGCATTTTGAGATTTCATATCTGTCCGAATCTCACTTTACTACGGTTTATCCTAATAAGGCAGTTTACTTAGGACAACCATTTGGGCACTTGACATGTATGACACCCACTCAGCCAATATATAGCAGTGGCACGTTGACACTTTCAAAACTATAGGTAACACATAATTGAGCTTATGAGTCCAACAAACTCACTTGTAATACAAACACACACACATACACATACACACACAGTCACACGATATATATATATATATCTTACACATACACGTACCCAAACATGGAACGTTTGATTACTACAAAGAGATGGCAAGGGCAGCCCCTTGAGTTGTGCTTGGCGCGCGACGCATTGACAACGAAGCAAATTACTACCTTCGACAAAATTGTTGAAATGGAAGCGCGATGGTATGTTGTCTGAGCATATTCTTGTGTTCAAAAATGCTCTATGCTTAATATGTGTGTCGCAAAAGATGGCAATGTTCTTCAGTATTCATAATTGTTTGTACGTTACGTAACTAACACAAAGCGGTTAGCTTATTGTTGTTAGCATACATTGTACACACGTATTAGCTTTCCGCCAGACGAGCAGGGTTCAGCGAATAGCATAAGTCTTCGTCTTGAAAAGGCTGGGGAATTTTTCGCCACTCTTCATGACGGGAAAAAGGTAAGCGTAGTGATCAATTGTTGGATTATGATCTATTCAATGAATCATATGTATTTATTTCGTTCTAACACATCAATTTGAAGATGATTGGCTTCATAAATTCCACGCGCTGTGACGAATTTGTGGAGGAGACCATGACTTCTCATATGCCTACGGGACCAATTCTTGCCATTCATTCGGTTGTCGTTGACCACCCTTATCGTAGACAAGGTCTAGCATCTGCTATGCTTACTGCATATATTGAGCAAATCGCGAAGATTCATGTAAGCATCTACGTTCATAAAATATCTATATTCGACGCATAGCATGCATAAATGATAGATTGACATATGCCAACTAGCTGCACGTAAACACACACTCTCCTACAATTCATATTCGCACTCTTTCACTACATGAACAAAATAGAAACATACAAGTGAGAGCGTGTGTAACCATGATAAATGTTGGATATTTTCTCCTGATCGTTACACAAACGCACATGCATACCTAAGCTAGACATTGGTATTTCTCACATCTAAACATACGTATTGCTCGTTTGATTCTTCGACTGTTCACTGACTTGTAGAAGGACATCAGTGAAATTGCTCTCATTGCTAAGGCGTATCTGGTTGGCTATTATGTCAGGTATATGACTAGTATTTTAAGAACTCATACTTGAGTGATGCATACAAGTCCATTTTTTTTATCGACCGTACTCAAGGGTGTTCTGAACCTTCGAAAAGGCAACTCTAAGGCCGATACTTATCAAACGGGCGTAGTACATGCCCAACATCACTATCATTCTATATATTTTAATAGTTCTCTTTCATTACATGGCCCGCAATACAAGCATTCATACCTGTACTTGTTTGTGCGCTGGCAACAACATTTGTGAATATTACACTTTTCTGTTTATGACTTGGCAGATATTTCCTTGCATTGACAAATGCGTACACGTACAGCTTACTTGCATTTCGCTGCATTTCACTGCATTTCACCGGGACTTACATGTAGCAGAACACTTCAATCGAGTGGGCGCTGTAAAAGTACTATTCCTGTTTTTCTATTTGTATAAATATTTTTATCTACCTAATGATACAACGATCGTACACTCCAGTAGATACGTAACATCTCATTATAACACTGATCGGTGTCCGATTTTACATCCAGGAATGTTCGTGACTCACATTGATGCGGTAAAACACACTACATAAGTGAGGTTTACTGTAGGTGCACATGTACTATATTCTATTCGTCTTATTGTACTTGGAATGTACAAGTTGTTCACCCTTGATATGATTACCTGAATGGCGACTTCATCAATGGAATGAATTTGCACTACAAGTTTTCTCTTCGCACGTCACCATTCATTGCAAGTATACAAATGATTAATGCCATATGCATACAGTTGTGGGTTCACTTGTAAGGGTATCTCTCCTATCGAACATGGCTCTGACGAGTGGTTTGATCTGACACTCAATCTTGCCGAGTATCGCCGTCTGCGTTATGTGATAGTCGATGCATTTATTCCCAAAAGTAGTGTAAAAGCTACGGATAGTTTGGGGTCTGGTTACAAATGTACTGGAAATCCTGCAGGGGTTGTTTGTTTGCCGAAGGGAACGGAGGTATCTGACGCTTGGATGCAGGGGGTTGCTGGTGAGATCAATCTAAGCGAAACTGCCTTCCTCGTTCCACACACAGGTGAGTAAAAGTACGTACTCAGAATATCGCTCTATCAACTTGTATTTCTTTGACTTCATCATTGTGTGCGTAAAATTTGAACCTGGTGTTCATCTACTAACACACATATGACACACAAATACACGTACATACAACATACATACCGTCATGCAGTAAGCAAAATATGAACGCACAGTTGGGCATACACGTATGGCGCATATTTTTTGATGATGCATTGCCCCAAACTGATTTTGTTGCATACGCTGGGAATATTCTATGCGGGAAGATCAGGACTTAGAGACTTGATTTTATTTATCACTTATGTGTCGCACATAATTGTGTATACCACCTGGATTATTTTCGATGTATTCAATTATGTGCTTGATGTGTTATTTGCTGTAGAAGTGTATCTCTTCAGTTAAGCTTATTTCTTGCTAGTTATAGTATGGGTCCGTATGGGTAAGTCGTTACGCTAGATCTATCTTTACCGATCGGGACATTTGTGCGTAGTGTTGGTTACAATCTTTCAGAACGAATATACTATGCTCCTATTCTCACAAAAACTAATATCTACAGCAGGTATGCACACCGACATATACAAACTAGTACGCATTCGCTGCTCATATACACTCCCAAACAATAGCTTCGGATGACAATGTAGATTAGCACTGATTTCAAGCTCATTTCAGGTTGCTCAGTGTTGCCTAACAGCGACAACACGTGTGTTCGTACGAACGTGTTTAATTCTTCTATTTAGCAAATATCATAGCCCAATTATGCATATATCGACCAACACTCTCACCAATACACAATCAGATACTCCTTGCAACGAATGGAATCTACGATGGTTCACGCCCACAACCGAGATCCCACTATGCGGTCATGGTACGTTGGCCTCAGCGCACCATCTTTGGGAAATCAGTCAGGCCGATTCTACAATACCGCTGTATTTTCACACCAAATACTCCGGCATCTTAGTATGTCTCTGGAAGTGGGTGTTGTTGTATGTACACGTGTGTTTGTTTGGGTTTTCCATGTGTACACAAATCTAATATTTGTCTAATATTAATGAGCACTATCTGTCGTCTGAATATCTATTAGTTTGTACATAGCTACGTGTGGAACTTGCATGCATTGGCGGTATGTATGCTCATATCGTATGTTTTCTAATAAATAGAAATCCAGACCATTTTTTTACACACAAACGTGTTTCTGAGGTATCTTCTTGCACTCTCTCCTCATATACATACCCACATCCACTGTAAAGTATCCATACCTGTCCATTCTATATTCATCCCAATTAGGTGGCTGAAGCCGAACACAACCGTAACAGCAACACACTCTCTATCACACTGAACTTCCCACTCGACCACGTCACACCTCTTTCTACCATAACGGATGATTATCGAGAACTGGTGACACGTGCAATCTCTCTCACAAATTGGGAAAAAGACAACGGCAAGTCACCGATTATTGATATCCAAAATTCGCGCTATCAAGTATGTTGCATGGAACAAAAGACAATGTGCGTTTGCGTTACGCTGTCAACACTCAGGAATAATACATACTCCTGTATGCGTGTATTCTCATACAAGAGCATAATCGTGTTTATGTACGCCGTAAGGAATATCACTCATGTCTATAAATATTTTGTATGTATTTCGTTCTGGTAAACGCTCGCTTAAAACATTTGTATATGCACATCGGACTATACATACACACAGAATACCCTCGCTGTAGTTGACCAACCATAACAGTCTTCTCAACGTTAGTCGTTGGTCAGTTTTGGTGATAGAAGTGGAAGACTGAGTGGTATTAGTTGCCAAATCGGCTTGGTTGCTAACCAGGTTCAATGTTTTCAAGTGCGTCTGTTTTCATTAGTATGTTTTTTTTGATATGTCAGATTGCGGAGGTTATACCCGAAGCGTTCGAGAGTGTGGTACCCAACAATGGTAGGTTGAATCCAATTTATGCGCTATGTTCGTAACAAACTTGTTAGTATGATAAGTATCATTACATAAATTGCATGATAATCGGTACGTACGAGCGTTATGATTCATCATGTCGGTAAATCGCAAGCAGATACTATTGCTGGTTATGCAATCTTTGGAAAGTTCGTACTCGTGTTGGTGAGCATCAGACGTGCGTAACAATAGAAGAAAGGGTTTATGAGTACATTTGTTCATTACCCATCTCTGGCATCTTCACATACGAATAGACAATTTCAAATATGTGAAATAAGCTTGATCCGTAGACGTTAATGGATGCCAATACACTTTATGAGCAGATGCCATGTCCAAACTTAAAGAGAGTGGTCAGAGCGGCTTGATTGTTACTTGTAAGGGCGATTCTCGTAAATTAACGACTGGGGATACAGGTACGTTATTGTAGAAATGTTTGTTACAGTTGTGTAGTGGTGCTTGCTCCGTACCAACGCAACCTGGAAAAGCGAATACAATGTTTTTAAAGTCCGCATCTATAATTTATCTCGGATTCATGATTCCGGCGTTTTCGGTACAAATCTCTATAAATGCCTGTGGGCGATTAATTGTGGTACTTATCAAAGCTCTAGTGCATTCATCGTATCTCTTAACCCAATCAAATGTGTAGCCGACTTCTCTAGTCGGATGTTTGCTCCAAATATTGGAATCACAGAGGATCCTGTTACTGGTTCTGCACATTGTGTACTCGGTATGTTTTTGTGAAAGTATATCTTTTACAAACAATGTTTAACAAAGTATTGCATTGTATGTCCATGTTCAAATGTAGCGCATTTTAGCAGTAGATATTTTTCTCTACGTGTGGGTGTGCTCGAAGATCCGGTCACTGGCGCAGCCCACTGCATGTTGGGTATGTGTTTTATATTGTTAGCGCACGTACGGCGAGTACTAAAATGTGCGTTTTAGAGGTGTGTACTGAAATAGCTGACATTTATTGCTGCCTGCAACAATGCCGAACATTATAAACTCATGATGAGGTAGGCGTATTGAACAGTAACGTAGAAACATTCGAATAGCAACGTTATGTCCCATTGTGTCCAAACACTGGTGTACTTGGACGTCTTAGTAGTTGGCAGTTTGTATCAAGCTCATATATGTGCTTTCACTATGCCGTACACACAGGTGCATATTGGCGAAAGAGGCTCGCATTGACACCAGCACCTACTGCTCTTTCGAAGACGAATGGAAAGAAAGAAGATATGGTCTGCATGCTCGCATATCAGAACAGTACTCGAGGAGGTGAACTAACTCTTCATCTATCGCCAAACCAAAGTGAAAGTGAGCGTGTGTACTTATCTGGTTTCGCGAAGACTCGAATGGACGGATGGATACTTTAGTGTAAAACAACCAGGAGTGTATTTAGTACTTATGTACGTAGCACGTTTTTGGTTACATGGTGTAGTGAGAATGTTTGGATAATCAGTAGAATATACAATGGTGCCCAGACACGGTTTTTTATTAGTGTTCGCCTGCTTGACTCGTGGAAAGCAGTTGAATTCGTGTTTTGCGATTGGAATGAGCAATATAGAAAACATTTCCGGGTACCGGCATAAAGTCGTCGTATTATAACGAATAGAAATTCAACTGATAGACATTCAAATTGAAATAACAAGCATATCTGCCTGTTGGATTCTATATGATACCATTGTATGATCTATTATTATGTTACTTTATGTTTTCTTGTTATGGTGAAGAAGTGAGCTTTGAACGAGTGCCTTACCGACCCGAACATATATATATACTTACGCTGTGCGTCCGTTCCTTTGTGTCTTGAACGTTTTCTTGTTCTTTGATCTAGAAGTAAGAATGCCCATTTGACAGACAGACATACATACATACATACAGTGTTCCATGCAAGGGTCTTGATACGTTTGTTTTTTTCATTCTTTGATCTATAACTAACAATGCATGTATGCCAATTAATACACTCGTTCAACTACGCTATTGCGTGCGATTCGATGTGTTACCTTAATTGTTTTTTATTCTTGATATACTATCATAATTGTTTTTTATTCTTGATCTATTAGCTAGTAATGCCCATTGGATCGTCTTCGTTTCGTAAGATCTTAAGTACCTGTTTTTCTTTTAAAGCATTTTTCTGATATTTTCCGTGGTCACAGTAAGTGCACTGTAAAACCAACAAGTGATTAGCCAAAGGGAAAACCAATAAATGATTAATTGCAAAACTTCTTTGGCAAATAGGAGTAAGTAGGAGCAACCTGTGGCAAATCAAAAGTCGCATATGGTTCAAATATCGAACGTTCCTTAATTCACGTGCACGAAAATTTTAACATCGCATTCCATTTGTTTTTATTTGCTCCTCGCAATCTTTGGATGCATTTCCTTTCTAAGTGCTGACTGAACACTAGACCAAGTTTACCATGCGTAAGTATGTAAAACTTGGTTAATGAAATAAACCATAACAGTAGATTTCAGAACACACGCGATGAATAAACACTATATAAATCACAACAAAAGACAAAACAGAGCTTAATAGTGACTGATATCAACATATTGCACTTGATACAACAATGAAACTATACTCAATTGCGGCTTTGTTTGCCATTGCCGCTTGTGCTACAGCGGAAGAGGTATCAACGACCGACCTCTCATCTCAGATTCCGGTTGTCGTCTCTATTAGCGTCAGCGTAACACCCAGCCCCTCTCCATGTGTTTCTCCTTCTGCTGAAAGTCAGGAAATCACCTGCAAAATAAAAGATTCTGAAAGTGAGATCAATTGTGCTGGCGACGAGGTATTCATAGATGACAGAGCATGTTGTAGAAATAGTGGCTTGTGCGGTTCTTTACCAAAATGTCAAACGAAGACTTGCTGTGAAGAACATTCGGAACCCATCGAGTCACCAGTCGTGGCACCTGAGCCTACCATGCCCACGCCATCCCCGATCGAGCCTACGACATCCCCAATCACCCGTAGCGATACGATCACTTGTGCAATCAAGGACTCGGAAAGTTCCTTGAAATGTGGTGGTGATATGTCCAATGACAAAGAGTGCTGTCGTTATACAAGCAACGGTGATAACTGTGAGATCGATCTCGATAAGTGTACCTCCAGCTACTGCTGCACATCTGCTTCCACTCCCGCTCCCAAACCTTCACCTTCTAGTATGCCCAGTGAGGAGGGAGGTTACGAACCAGTCGATCAATACATCACGTGTGCAGTCAAAGAATATGAGGGCGGATTTGAATGTCATGGTGGAGAAGTGGTAGACAGCGATAAGCAGTGTTGCAGATGGAGTGGTGACTGTGGAGATCTCCGCAAGTGTACTGAAAGCTACTGCTGTTCAGATAACATTGCAGTCCCATCGCCTGTACCTTCTAACACACCTAAACCAATTGATTACGCAATGACCTGTGCAGCAAAAAGTGGACTTTCATGCAAATCTGGTTACGAACTGGATCGGGAGAAGGAGTGTTGTGAATATTCGGGAGAGTGTGGATCGTGGAGAAAATGTACGGAGAGTTACTGTTGTGACACCGTTGATGACACGCCTCCCCCGACCGATACCGAAGGCGCATGTGGCTGCAGTGGTGCCATTTTAAATACAGAATGTTATTCCGCCCTCGCACTAGCTGTTGACGCTGCTTCAAATGGAGATACCATCTTCATTGGTAATGAAATCGAGATCAGTTCCCCCATTCAATTCACCAAGGATCTTACATTTAGCGGTGTATTTTGTGATGGAAACCGTGCAACAATGAAGGCAACCTTTGATTCAGTTCATGGTGCTATTCTTGAAGCAACCAATAGTGACTCACAGACTATCGTACTTGAGTACCTCGGTATGACGAGCAAAGGTGGGAATTCTGCCGCGGCTTTCCATGGCCTAGGAAGTGAGACTGATGCTGGAAATCAACGTGTCAACTTGATCATGCGCAACGTTCAGGTTCATGATATGTACAGTCAGAGACCTGGTGTTGGTGTCTTCCTTGGGCAAACGTCTGGTTTGCTTATTGACGATGAATGTGAATTTACCAATTTACGAATGGAAACATCCCAATCAAACATGTATGCCGGAGGAGCTGCCCTTGCAGTTATATATTTGCCGTCCGACAGTGAAATGAAGATCGGAGGAGTTTTCACCGGCAACAGTGCCTTCTATCCTGATGCATCCTTACACAGTGGGGGTGGTGCAGTCTACCTTGATTATATGGAAGGAGATGTCTATTTCAATGCAAAGTTTGAGAACAACGCTGCCAATCAAGGAGGAGCTGTACATGTACAGGGTGTTCTTGGAAACATGTACGTCGACGGTTTGTTCATTGACAACCACGCTGTCGATGATGGTTATGGTTCTAGGTCGGGGGCTTTCCGTGTCTTGGAGATCGCATCATCGGGTTACATTCTATTCAGTGGGTCGTTCATTGGAAACACTGCACAAGGACGTGGAGGAGCCATTGCAACGAACATGATGAGAGCCGGTAGTACCATGGAGCTCGATGGTGTGTTCCAGAGCAACATTGCATCCACGGTTGGTGGTGTATGGAGTTTCTGGTCAGACACTGACTTGGAAGGTCAGGTCATTCTTAGAAATACTTGTATTTTCGAAGGTAATCAAGCCGTTTCCGACTCCTCTCTCTCTAGTATTTACGACATTGTTCGTGGGGATAAGTTGTCTGAGACTGAATGGCAGGGAACTACGATCGTTTTGAACTAACTCTTAATAATACAGCTACCTTAATATGTGAGGATATATTAACCAAATTCATAAATAAAATTATTATTCACTTAAACAGTCCGGAGAACCGTAACAAATTGTATCAGCAGATGGGTGGTTTTCGCAAGCTAATCTGTATTTACTACTACTTATCATGACTACCTTAATATGGAAGGATAGATTAACCAAATTCATAAATAAGTTATAATTTACTTGGTGAACAGTTCGGAGAACCGTAACAAATTGTATCAGCAGATGAGTGATTTTCGCAAACTAATCTGCATATTCACTACTACTCTTATCATCACAATGACTTAAAAATTCAAGTACGTGTATGTGAGCACAGAATATCTGAGACCTTCGTCAGAAACGTTAGTTGAGCGGGAAAGACAACTTCGCGTGTGTTAATTAGAATAGTCCTGTACATACATTGCGCGTACAAAGTTTACATTTCTTTTCGATGATACGGTGCGAAAATCTCTTGAAGAGGCTGCAACACGAATCCGTACTCCAAAGCTTATACTTCTACTTTAAACTTTCGCTATATGTATTTTATATATAGAGGTTTCTGATATGCTCCATATATCGAACAGTACTATTGAATTCAATACATTTGAAATGAAAGTATGTTATGTACCCATGTTCAATTTTAGAAGAATACGCTTCTCTACTATGTGCTTGACCGAAGTTAGTGTCGTCTGGGCTTCTCTGGGAGCACATTGTCAATATCCGGTGGGGTTTGGAAGTCTGTATCATGGTGCTGACTATGACCAGGTACGACAGTAGGACGATGTGCTGAGTCTTCGTTGCACATTTCACACAATTCGTTTAGTGCGAGGTATAGCTCGTTTAGTGTGGAGTCCTGGAAGGTGAGGCCGTATGAAACGTGTGTTGAACGCATGCTCAAATAGGAAGGATCCATTTGCATATGCGAGGAAAGGCTCAATTGAACACGAGGAAGAACACTGAATGTTTATACCCGAAAAGAATTCCGCAAGCCATTTTTCTTAAGTTTGCATACATAAAAAAACCATGCAAGTCCATGCATACCGAGAGATGTTTGTCCTTTCCGAGCATGCCGTCCAAAATTTGGGATGCACGAACTTCATAACCGTAATAATGCTTATTCATCAACCCGCTTGAAGCAGCGATGGCTCCGTTCAATGCAATTCCTCCGAATAAGCCTACGAGAATATATGAGAGCAAGTTTACATATCTAGTCATGAGTTCATGCACGAAATGTCTTGAGGTGCACATGTTTATCTAACCTTTTGCGTAGCTATAGGCGTAGTTGGCGGCCACCCCTTTAGTTCCGGCTGTGGCTTTGGCGTCAAATTGACGACCAACTGGCCCGGCCGCAAGAGAAATATCAGCCCCAAAATTTACCTATTTGTGATTATAAAAAGGCGGTTAAACGTCACATACGACTGACTGCACATTTTTATAACCCATACCAGTAATAGAAGTAATTATGATCAAGGACCGGAAATCTGTATGTATATGTGAATTGCATAACATATACACATTGATGGTGCTCATCGCACTTGCATCAACTTTCCTCTATACTATAACTTCAAGCGACAATTTACCAATCACTTCGCAAAAAAAAACTTCAAATCGTGATCACCTTTGCTAGTGACTTGAACGTGTCCACAGCCTCTCTGTAGTTGAGAAATACAACGTGGTACGTTTTCTGCGCTCCAACCTGTTTTATATAGCAGGCAATGTGGAAGTTTGTAATCGCAGCGATTGTACGCTTCGTAAGGTATGATGTCCTTTCCCAAATGTACTTAACGAGTATCTAACAGTTGGACATAAATTATACGTGCGCAACGATTGCGTTTCGTAACGAATGACTATGCACATAGTCCTTTCACAAATGTACACTAATGAACATCTAGCAGTTGGATATATAGTGTACACGTGTCAGAGCGATATATGTCGGTATGAAGTTACGTACGATGCATACACAAGTAGCATAGGTAGATACAATCTATTGCGTACGTACTTGTGCACCCCATCCCATACCACCGGAGGTAATTGCGCTTGGTCCTGACCAGCACTCGTCAGGCGTACCCTTGTTTAGCTTTGTAATTACAAATCCAGTTCCAAGCTCTCCAGAGAAAATGAATCCGGCCTACAAGAACAAGAAGTAAGCGTGTGTATATGAAAATATTAGATTGCCATTGATACATGTAACGTATTTCATTCCATGTAGTTTCATCGTCGTAACAAATGATTGACTACACTGCGCTGCGGCATTCGGTGTACTGGCAATAAACACGTGCTAGGAGAAAGAAATTTTACATGAGTATTACCACACTTGATGGGACGCGGAGGAACGTACTCCAGTTCCAAAATATACATTCGCGCCTCGTGAATACTGCTTGATATACATATATTTTGTACTAGTGTTTACTCAGGTTTGTGACCATGCCTCGCGTTGTACATGAACTATTTTTATGTGTAATTGTACGTACTACCAGTTCATGTTCGTATTTTGAACGTTACCTTGAGGTAGAAAAGAAAACAGATCCCGAAACATTTCTTTATTACACTCGGTGGAACAATGGCTCTTCCGTCAGGCACCGCAGTATTTACGCCATCTTCCTATTTGTGTGCATGATAATAAGTAGACAACAGAGAACTTGTAGTTTAATAATGCAATGTACATACACCGTAAAGCGACTCTTTTATTCTAAGCGTATAAACCATGAGCTGTTCCATCTTGAGGTTATAAGTCACACTCTCGGATAGATTGGGAGCTCAAATACGTTTTACTGTAGTTGAACGTGAAACAAAAGTGATTATCTACGTAGCAGCGTATGGCACAGTGCTCTGCATTTGTTCAAGGAAACGTACACGTAAAACCCGAGTGTGTAGGTCATCTAGTACGGCCGCATACACACTTGCGCATGAAACTTTCGAAACAAACAAAGAAAACCCAACCTTCCAATTTGCAGTCTTATTAAGGGCCAACTTCCATTTTTGCACCATCTCAAGCGCATTCTTAACGTCCACCTGCAAGTCCCCAGTTCCAGAAATATCCAGTCCGAATGGCATGACGAGCGATTGTTGGTTAAGCTAAGAGGTTAGAGAGTGTGTATGTAATTTTGTTTATAAGTATATGATTACTTGACTACATGTTATAAGTAACAAGAATATGTTTAACATATATGGCGAATGACGCATACATAAGATTGTTTAGAATGGCTATTTCGCGACCAATGGTGGGAATAAACCACAAAAGGCCTCTTTTTTGGCTATGCAATTATTACACTTTGCCTCGCTAGCAATAACAACCGTCAGTCAATCTGATACGTACGTACGGTGGGTTCCATTGTATCTGCAGCTTACTTTGCGGATAGGATGTAATCTTCCAGCCCCCGGTGGATTCGATGTAACGTGCACGATGAAAACCTACCTCGTATTTGATTGTTTTCCTTCTAGTGTTTTCATTTAGTGTGGGATGATTCGGTCATCATTCCGTTATTCTACACAACAGCGAAACGTCAGTTGGCAATATGGCCCAATGAGCCATCATCTATACCAACATCTTGTTTCTCCACAATAGCTTTTCTTATACGATGTGGTTCGTCGTTATTCGTTATGTTGCGAAACTGTTGCAATGTGGAAAATCAAAAATGCAAAGGATTCTGCAATATTCAGATTTGAACTTTTTTTCTTACAAGGTCATAGTGAGTGCCCTTCAAATAGACAACACGGGAAGCTATAGAAGAGCAAGCGACTGAACAGGCAAAAAAATGTTGAGTGTTTTGGCTAGACTAACAGAATAGTTTCTGTGAGACTCTATAATTGCAGGAACGAGTGTAGTTTAGATGGATTAGTTTGGGCTTGCCATCACCTTTTCCGCCTCCCGGCACGCCGTAGTAATGACCCAGGACTGTCTAAAAGCAGCGAGTATGTTGGACGGATTACACCACAAAAGGAGAGGGGAGTGGTAGGGTTGAGAGTCGGCACCACTGTTGACACCCCAGGAGAAAGAGGTTAAGGATGTATGTATTTAACTGATTTTGTCATGAGTTGATAGGTTACAATATAGTGCCAATTTCTACCAATAGAATCGCAAGTCACTGACCGGTTGCAATAATGAACGAACGAACGTAGTTCTGCAATACATCATGCGTTCTGCAATACATACATCATGCGTGCGTGCCCACGCACATAAATACCACTCACACACTAACAAACAATGTAGATGGTGTGTTTTCTCTTGTTTTTAGCAAAGAGAACCATAACAACGACTGCCAGAACACAAAAATGGGATACAAAATAGACACGTCCCCGGAGGATTCCGTCCTGCTATACAAGAATGCGATAGCAGAGAGTAAATTTGTCATTCTTGTTTCGTACAGAGGGTATACCTTTCTATTTGTTATTGTTGATTTTCTCGTGCCCACAATGGCTCCTCGCGCGTAGATTCTCTACAACGGTCTCTTTCTGGAGACCTTCTAACGATATTCTATGTGTCTTCGTTCTCATTCGCATTCTATTTAGTGAGTGCGCACGACTCACGCTTTTGTTTGATTTTTCTGACTGTCAAACAGGGACTGGTGCCCTTATTGCAAGACTTTCATGATGGCAATGAATGCACATGTACCTGAAGTCAAGTATGTGAAGAAGAAGAAAACGTGTTGAACAATTTGTATATGTACTTCAATATATATAGATATTTTTCCATGTATGAAAATGTCATCGATTTCTTATCGAGTTTTCCACGTTTGAGTGTCTTAGGCCTGGTATACCATTGACGTATGTGCACTGACTATCGTGGCAAAATAAATAAATATAAACAAAGCAGCTACACTACGTCGACGCGCGTCTACACTCACTGTGTTGATTATATATAAGTTTTTAACAGTCATACATGTACTTGTAATTATTCTAGGAAGGCCGGGGGTGTAATCTTAGGGTTAACTTCGCAGCCACGCGCGCTCGCTGACCAAACGATGAAAGAATGGGAGTTAGATATTCACATTATTTCTGATCAACACCATAAGCTTGTCGATTATCTAAAAGAGAAGAATTCTGTGCAAATTGCTGTAACACACAGCAAAATACACCCCAAAGTGTCATTGCACGAACCATTAGGCATGGTCCAGCCTGCGACTATTGCTGTGAGAAAGGTTAATATACGTATACATGAGAAGTATAGTTTACAGTAATTTGTTCATTGTTATTTCTTATTGTATGATATTCTTATTGTATGATATTCACCAAGATGAGGAGACAACATATTTTATACGTAATATGATGTACATGCTTGGTTGTCGAATATTCCTGATCACATCATGATCACCAAGTGTCTCGACCAAAAGTACGAACGTAAATATTCTCTGCCTATGAGAAATGGGCACACAAAGGTGTACTTTTCTTACGTTTTTATCCAAAATATGTCGTTGCTCACTGCAGATGAGAGCTTCTGGATTCGTGCATCTAATAATGGTGTTACATTTATAACGTGCTTGTTTCAACAATCCTATTATAACAATATCATTTTCTCCACTTACAGCAACCAGAGGGTGAGGGTGTGGATATCTTGTACTCATGGGCGATTGTTCCCCGACTTATGAACATGGGTGGTGCCAGTGATCGACCGAAAGTCGATGTGGTGTGTATATGATTAGAAATCCATGTGCCCATGTTTGGAACCTTGGTTATATACAATCGTATAAGTATAGGTGCAGCACTGGTGTATTTAGTTATATATCTCTCTGGTAGTGAGGATTGGGTTGCATGTGCGATAGTTATAAGGCCAGCTAAATTTATGTAAAAGTGTAAAATATCTGACTTTGTACAGTATAAGATTATGTATCAGTATCCACAGGTATGGTATAAACCCAAGTCTGCATTTTTAACATTTTAGATAGTGGAACATGTGCTCGATCGGGTCAAGAAGGGAACGAAGGAAGACCCCAGTAATCCCACAGTTTTGGCGACTAAAGGCGTAGTTGGTGGGTTCTTCAGTGCGAACTAATTTCTGTACTCAAAGCTGTGTGATGCAAAGATTTTTAAAATGTTAGAAACGAAACTGAACCGGTACACATGGTATAAAAGCACTGTCATGTGTACTGGTTCAGTTTTGTTTCTAAAAACTACGGTAACGTGAGACTCGGAAAATACTCAACTAGACGCTTTAGGTTATTTCGTAACATTTTAATAAAGAATTGTATCATGTATTCTTAGTAGTTTTGGTACTTTGTTAATATACCACGCACCACGCAAGCGTGTACGATTGATTTTGTAACGAGAAACAATGTTGTACTAAAGGCAGAGTGGGGCAGTTTTTGTATTAGTACATTTTCATTATACGTATGTCTCAGATCAGGTATTGAGGTAATCGAATGAGGGAGCAAACAAAAATCAAATAGATTTTAGAATGGGAATATAGTTTGTACAGTTTGCATGTCCTAGCCCGTACGAGCGATCCTGGGTACAACTATAGATCTCTCCTCTAGCGGCCGTCATTATACCTTGATCCTATATTTATTTTACATTATGTACATATTACGAAAAGAAAATTTTAGTTATGTAAACTCCTAGCTAACTAACTAACTTACTCTTTCATTCACTCCCCTGTTCACTCGCTCATATTTCCGCTGTCGTCAACATTAATTGTTCCGTCAGCGTTAATAGTACCATCTCTGGAATAGGCGTCCAGTATAGATTGTATGTGTGCAAACACTTGATCATCTGGACACCCGGTAAGTTTGTATACTCTTTCGGCTTCTCGGAGACATTCAATAGCGGTCGCATGATCTCCAGTCAGTTGCGCTACTAAACCGTGCATATACCATACCTCGACGACTTCATCATCTTCCTTTTCGAGTCGGCCCATAATCTAAAAAAATTGTGTGTATCATTCATGTGTATGAGTATATACCATTGGTTTCGGACATGTCATTCGCGCATACACTCCAAAATCTCATGGTAACTTCTCTTGCGCACATATGCATGCACATCATGTACAGGTTACGTTTCTGAATCTTATGCCATCACATTGTCATTAGTTTCAACTCGAGTATTCGCAATATCCATCACTTCATCTATCGTTGCATACATACGTACAAATAAATATTCCATACCTCAAAAGCTTCAGGGTACATTTCTAACTCGGACAGAATTCGCACAGTATTGAGTCTAAACTCGTACGAAGGGAGGGAGTCTTGATCTACAGCACCCATGACCTCATCTTCGGTTAAACCATCTGCCATTGCATTGTGCAGAGCTTCCGGTTTTAACCATAATGACACACTTTTACGAATAGCGATTTTGGCGTCTTCTATATTGCTTGCACTAATATAATACGATGCCATCGTTTGATGGGCTTCAATGTTCTCGGGATCCGCGGCCACCGCGTGATCCAGTGCCTGTGTGTTAGAAGAGTATTTGTGAGTGTATGCTTACGTACATTGAAATAATGAAACTTTTGGCGTGGTTTAATAGTTTCGGGATCTATGCCCACAATGTGTTCAAGTGATTTCCAGTGATGTATATCTCTTTTGTATCAGTACAGGCACATCGGTGCCAAACATGATACGTTCAAAAGCATATTTCGAAATACATGCAAGTGTATATTTATGCACACTACCTGTATGAGTACATGAGGGGGGAAGAAAAACTTACGTCGCGTGAAGGTGTTCATGTATGTGCGAGTTCTGCTTTCGTGTGAATAGTTACACCTAAAACAACCTTCATGAACATAAGACGTGTTAAATGTATGCTACTACGCGGCACGTATCAGGTGTCGATTAACACAGCAACTAGAGACTACGAACATGTATATATGTGTGCAACAGCTATGCCAACACACTTTCTTGCATTCAGTCTCGGCCGTAGGTTCCATGCACAAATCCGTCATATATAGTTCCGCGATGCTAGTGTATGCCGCGGCCAATGACATACTCAGCTCATCTCCTGGTACCGTGAGTGGGACAGCAATCGACATTTCTGCGCGTAAGACTTCGATACCTTTATTATATTGTGCTAAGGACTCCTTGCCAGAGTGCAACATGGCCAACATCATATACTTACGAAAACCTCGATTTGGTTCCAGTGAGACTGCCTTCTCCAGAAGCTATGTGAACATTGTACAATTGCATTAGTCAGCATGCGCATTTTCTTGTACTTTGCGAACATTTCCACAATGGAATATTGCGTTGACAGAACAGCAGGAAATGTCTAAATATATAAGCGTACGTGTGGGAACCTGGATATAATGTGGCTAATATACTATTACGGCAACGCGCCTCAGATTTGTTCCTTCGAGAAGGCAAGTCGAATCCAGGAGATGTACGTGGTCATTTTCATGGACGAACGTGTACGAATACGATCATTTGTGAACGCATTGCAACTATTTTCAAGATAATTATATGTGCATGAGCATGCCAGTGAGACAATGGCGGCATGATCACATTCTTTCTAGTTAAGCACGTGATTTACTTCTGCATGACACACAGACACTTATACACAAATTTACCAGCCTGTATAAGCGTATGCAGGCTGTAAATTGGACACGCACAGAAGTCTTGAGGTACACATCTTCAACATTATTATATTGTACATTTATCAATACATAAAATTTTGTTATGTTAAATAAGTATGGGTGTATATGTAAATGTTCACAAGTCTAATCGACCAGTAAAAAAAAATATGGCTAGATAGGGCGTAAAAATATGAAAATACTGGTGGACAGCTAAATTATTCCGCATCGACCAACAGTTATCATACATAATTAATATTAAACATAATGGCATGCTCACATGATGTGTTTTCTATCTGCCAATCATCAAATCAACATCCACGCTTTCTACTGTCAAAATACACATTTTTCATTTACTGGTATGACTTTACATACCGGGTATGCTCCTTCAGGGTCGTCCATTTCCAGAAGTATGGTAGACATGACCTCCAAAGCGCGCGTATTGGTTTTATCAGTTGAAATGGCACGTTCACAGAATTTCTGTGCCAGTTCGTACTGCAAGTTAGAAAGATATTCATCTGCCTTATCGAGGAGTTGATTCGCGGTGAATGTTGGTCTCACATTCTCTCTACCAACTGCTTTAATACCTCCTGGCTGTCTTGGTCCGGACATTATGCTCCTTCGTTTGTGTGAGCGAGTGAGCGAGTGTCTGCCGCGTGTTAGTTGTGTGTGTGTGTGTGTGTGTGTGTGTGTGTGTGTGTGTGTGTGTGTGTGTGTGTGTGTGTGTGTGTGTGTGTGTGTGTGTGTGTGTCTGTTTATGTGTGTGTGTGTATGTATGTGTATATTTGTATGTGTTGTTGGTGCTCACGTGGACTATATTTGTGTGAAAAACACAACAGACCTAATTATTGGGCCTATAAATGGGCCTCTGTATATAGCATATTTATTGATGACGAGAGCTCAGAGTAACGTTTCTCTAACGTCAGTAACAAGTGAACACACACACACACACACCCACACACACCCACACACACACACACACTCACACATACAAACTCACTCACACTCACTCACACTCACGCACACTCACACATTCATACACACACACTCACTCAGCACACACACACTCACACACTCACACAATTACACACTCACACTCGTCAACGTTGGCTATTGAGCATACTGAGTTTGTTCTTGAGGTATGTGTTTGTATGTGTGTGTTTGTGTAGGAGACAGAAAGTAGAATGGTGGGCGGCTTTTATGTGTTTGCTTTCTCTAGTGGATATCACTGCGATCTCAATTATTTGATGTATCCTCCAACGTATCAAAAAGTTCATTGTTCTGCAGTGTAGCGCAACGTTTTGGTTTGCATATGTTTAGTCTACAACCACTGTTGAACGTGTCGGTCAATATAAATGCACAAACACACAATTGCGCACGACGTGCGAGGCACGAATGCCCACTACATTCAGCATAAAATAAGTAGGAGTTCGACACCGAGACACACGTGAAATATGCATTCACAGGTACTTTTATTGCCCTGCAATACTAACCAACAATTAAAACATGAAGCAAAATGTCGCAAAAACAGTTAGAAAATGCGTGCTTTAGCTTGAAAATGGCCACGAAACAAATGGCGCGGATGTCTGTGCAAGCAGAAAAGATGGAAAAACAAGAGAAAGTTAAAGTTAAGAAGGTAAACTGTTTTCTGTGACTGCTTGCGCTTGTTTATAAGCTGTATTGTAGTTATTTTCCCACTTTCGTTATGCCCCATTCATATACTCTCTTAGCCTCGTATCCATTACTGTAAGCAACAGTTTGGTGAAATATCAAGTACTATGAATACATACACATGCTTTCATGATATTTTTGCTTCTCTAATGTAAATTTGTGAAACATAACAATTATTGTGTCAACGCAGGCAATGGAGAAAGGAAACCAAGAGGCTGCACGGATACACGCCGAGAACGCTATCAGGCAAAAGAGCCAGGCTTTAAATTACTTACGTATGAGCGCTCGGTTGGATGGTACAGCAACACGAGTGCAAACAGCTGTGACGATGGGAAGGGTATGGACGCTTGTTGTGACTGTATGTGTATGAATTTGTAGGTATGAGAGGTGCATGTGTATGTGTGTGTCTTGTCTTGAACCTCTGATGCATGTATACCACTCTCGACATTCATAAGTATACACTAAACTGATTTAATGTGTTATGTACAGGTAACGGCGAGTATGAAAACGGTAGTAACGCAGATGGACCGTGCTATGAAATCTATGGATCTTGCTAAGGTTCGTCTATATTTGTGTGTATTGGTTTGACACCTGGTGAGTATTAGTGAGTGCGTGTGTAATATATGTGTATGTAGCGTGGTAGATACGTGGTGGTTGTGAGATGTGAGTGTGAATGTGAGTTAATGGGTGTAAGTATGCCAGCCTGAGGGAGCTCTCGTGCCGTGCTTGTCAGCATGTGTGTTTTGGTACATATGCGTATCTTGAGGTACGTGTTACATTTACGTTTGTGTGTATTGTATATTTACCATTGTGTACGGATATATTATTTTCTTGAGTATATGTGGTTACTCTTTAAACATGTAGCTGTAGACGTATGCATATACTTGTTTGTTTATTGTTGGAAAATTTGCTCTATCACACTTGAAGAATCGTATTGCAATAGTCAGACATGAGATAATCTGCAGTCACAATGAACACCTACGCTAACCTGCCCGCGATGATCGTTTTTAGATCACCCAACTTATGGACCAGTTCGAGCGGAACTTTGAAGACTTGGACGTGCAAACAGCCACAATGGAGGGTGCTATGCAGTCGTCCGTCACCTCTTCAATGCCCGAATCTCAAGTCGATAACCTAATGCAAAGGGTATTCATGTTGTGTATATGTATGGATGAGTTCGTGTTTATATGGATGAATGTGTGTGAGCACAGTCAAATAGAGGGAGTATTCTTCCGTGCGTGTTTATTAACGCCGGTATGTCAGGTTATCACATTCTACGACTATATCAATTCATACATGAATACATAATATGTGATGAATTCATATAGTATTCGTGGCACAAATGTTGTAGTATAGCGTCAGCTTATGATTTTCCAATAGAGGTCACTCATAATCTAGCACATTTATAATTTTGCGCGGATTGATACGTAAGCAAGTTGAGTGCAAAACAATTCTTATAAAAAATGTGTATGTACGAATACTTGAGAGTACTATTTATATGCCGTGATAATAGAACATTGCTGTTCTTTGTCTTGGCGTCACTATCTATTAGTACAGGCGTATAATAACGATAAATGGTGTGTGTATGGATGGATTGAGGCGACATACTTTGCAAAGTGTTCACATGTGTTTATGAATGATATGAAGAAACACACGCATCACTCGAAAACTCGCATAACAATCAGGTTGCAGACGAGCATGGATTGGAGATGGAGCAAGAACTGGGAGTGTCATCTATACCCGCTGGAAAATTGGAGGTGGGACAACCCACACAAGAACAGGAAGCAGACTTATCTGAACGTCTTAAGAAACTTCGCGAACAAGTGTAAATATATAGTGAGAGTATGCATATACTGTTGTCAGTTCAATCCAAAACAAGTATGTGTATATTGCAATTTATGTACATACGTTTGTCATAATCGTAACTGGGATTTGTCACTGTCACGGTGAGATCTGTGCCCTGCGGAAAACGAAACTGTGAACGCAATAAGACAAGGTACGAATATATTAAAATGTAAATTGTATTTTCTGTATATATTTGTGTATGAGTAAATTTAAATAGATAGCTTGATCTCTGCACAACACCATTCTTGCAGAGAAGTCTCAGTGTTTTTGGTTTCGGTACAAACTGCAAATTTATCCAGCCGATTGTTATCCAGTACTACTACATAGAGGTTGCATGACATTGTATTTGTTTGGGTCGGTCTTGTATCTTGTTCTACGGCAGGATTATCTTAGATTTTTAACAAGTTCAACGCACGATATGCCATACAGATAACCTTGTAGATAGATAAGCCCAAGTGCTTGCTTTATATAAGCAATTATCGTTTTCACTACTAATGCGTTTAGTTCGAAGGATATATCAAATATTAAATTCTCCGTTGCTGCCGTCATGAAGGCTGTGTTGATCCCAGGATGGTTGAAAGTTTAGTTTTATGTCTTATTTCTAATGTATATCAATCTTTTCGAGCGATTGCCACACGACCTACGGATGGTACATGTACAAAATTGATAGAATGCACGAGTTATATTAACTCGCAAAGACATATACGAGCTGAGAAGGATATGTATACTATATATTCGACGTACTTTGTTTGCACATGCGAGAGGTGTGTGGACATGTCGTCGCATGGTTGGAAGAACAAACCTATCTAAGCATTTTGTGCAAACTACTAAATCTAAATGTAAACTTGCATGGAGAATGTCTACTTACAGTAGAGATATGTGTCCTTAGGCAGCTCTAAACAGCTTTATTCATTTGAGTCAACTTTGCCCAACGAGAAGTTTCCGTTTCAGCAATAAATACAATAAATAATATGTTGTTGGAGCCACAAACAAATCCTCAAACGAGAAGTACCTTGGTACATATACCAACCAACATGAATGCATATTGTTTATATGTAGACATCTAGTTGAAGTGCTTATATATCTGTGAAAGATATAGCATGACCGATTTTGGATCTGGTTTAACACCCATATCATTTGCATCAAGCATTGGACAAACTCCCGCATTCTCAAACGCTTTGAACGCCAGGGTTAAATTTCTTTGTGAATCATTTTTAGTCAAGGAATCATATTCAAATCCACACTTGTTCAGTCCGACCAGTGCAGTGGCCAGTGCACAGAATGCCCTACCATCACACCACGATTCTGAAAAGTCATTCACAGTGAGATCCTCAAACCCAAATAAGCGTCCCTGACACCAACGCATAAGACCTTCAGAAGCTGTAATACGTCTGTTCCCGTTGGGTGAGCTTGGCGCACCAGTGTTTCCAATCCCGCTTTTGCCCACAACTGCCAAACGTTCTTGCTGTAGCTGTTTGTCTGCAGCCTTCCATGGATTATCAGAGGGCTTTGCAGATACGACTTGTGTTCTTCGCGTAGACGTGGATGTGGATGCATGTCCATTCGTAGGGGGAGTAGGCTTGGTGTATATAGCACTGGTGGTCGCCTTACTGCTCGTAATGATTTGGAGCATACGTGCTTCTTTATACACACAGGACTTGCACACAACAACATTATTACCGAAAACTGTGTACGTGTCTGAACCATCATTGCAATCAGATGAAGAACTTATATTCTTATTACAGTCATTGCATGTGCTTGACGGGGGAGACTTTTCGCTCCGATGTGTCAGTGTAACTCGTTTGGCCACACCGGCAATTAGGAAGAGCTTGAGTAGTTTTTCTACCTCAGATGCGTTCTTCCCTGACTTAAGTTCCTTCATCTGTGAACGTTTGACCGTGCAAACCATTTGTCAGCATTGTTTTTATATGAGGTGTGAACAATTGTTGGGCATGCAATCATCTCCGAATATATGGTTGAACTGATCAGGTATCCGTTACACACAATATTCACTGATATATATAATTGGGGCACATGCTTGCAGACGACACGTTTGCAGACGACATGTTGCATCCATTGGAGCCGGCGGAGTGTTGAAGGAGTGTGAAAGATGTCTGTCACACAATATTCACATGCATTTACAGAGACATATACTATGGGCATACGTTTACGGACGCCATGTTGCATCCAATGGAGCGTGCGGAGTGTTGAAGGAGTGTAAAGTTCTCATCGATGCTACTTTGGTTGAGATTTTTTGTGTTGATCACACGAACATCAATGGTGTCTTTCACTGATGCATTGCACATCTTACAAAGTTGTATTCCGTCCTGTTAATACAAGTCAACAAAAAGTATAATTGAATGTATTCCAGATTGTGCAAAACGTACGTGTATATCTATCCGTAGGTAGAAGTTTGTATGCGTAGCCTGAAATCATTTAAGCTCTCATCCATTTGTTATACGGCATTATACTTGGCAAAAACTCTTTCACGTCTTAAGATGGATCTTGTTAGTCATTGTGGTCAACAAATATATGAATATGCGTAAAGATGTTGTTCGTATGGTGATGTTGCGTGAACAAAATAAATGCACAATTTTCTAATTACAACGCAAGCTTACACTGAACAGAAAACATGTGTTACATGAATATCAGTGTAAACATGGTGTAAGCTGTGTACGTGCGTGATAGGTACACTTTGTACATGGTATATGTATCATGTGTAATACATGAAACATTTGCAATGACTGACCTGATACACTGTTGTGTACGTTGCATGAGAGATAAATTTCGAGATGCCCGTGTGATACATAAGACATTTAAAAATATTAACGTGACACATTGTTTGAACTACTTCAATACTAAGCATATTCATTTTCTCAACCACACACCACTATACAATATACGTATATATATGTATAAGTACCTTACAGACTAAAGCTAGTTCAGAAGAATTAGCAAGTTGCAACCCACATGCTAGGTTGACCCATTTCAAATATGATGCACTGCCCACAAGACTTGCAGAAGGCGCAGAAGAAGACGACAAGGACGAGACAAACGAGTTCATAGCAGAGCGTGGCATTGCAACTGGACTTGAACCTGTCTTTGTGCTATAAAACCAAAATAAATGCATTAATGTCTCAAGTTCTTCAACCTAAGAATACCTAGTATTAAAAGACTGAACTCTGTAGTTGAGTGTTAGTAGAACGAAATATGGCGTTTTGATGCACATACGTTGACGAATTTCGTAAGTTTGATTGTGATGCAACAACTTGAGTTGTACTGGAGACATGCATAATTTTTGACTTTGTCGACCTCTTGCGCAGCAGTGCAGGAGACACAATCACTCTCTTGGGTCCATTGGAGTTTACACCAGTTTTGGATGAAACTTTTCGTAAGAGTGATTGTGAGGGCACAGCTGTGTTAATCTTAGCACTCGATCTTGACTGTGGCACACTCTCCGTCTTCTTCAAAAGAACCGAAGACGCAGGAGAAACGATTGCTTTTGTGTTTGATTCAACCATACGTTTCGTTTGTTTAACGTTGGGTGAGGTCTTCTTAAGGTTTGTAGGCGAAAAGCTCTCAGTCTGTGTGGGAATTTGAGGTGTATCTGTACGACTTGTCCTGGATCCTCTACTCCACGTTTTGCTTGTGTTTGTGGTCGTCGACTTGAACGTAGCTGTGATTACCGTTGAACCATTTTTTTTTAGTTCACGAATCTTCTTTCGGAGTTGCGCCCGCTCGTCGTACTCGGTTGCTGTATCCATCTGAATTACAAGCATCCCATATCAAAGATTTCTAAATGTATAAATATACACTGAATGCACTTCTGCACAATGTGAGCGAATATAGATTATTATGATCGAAGTAAAACTTAAAGACAGCCGTATACATCAGTAAAATCGTACGTGTGCATATTGCATAATATACGTACCATTGCTTCCAGCTCAACGAGAGTGTACGAATGTTCCTCGTATGTATGACATTTTGTCCCATTTATACCGTCGTCTATTTTTTGAGTTTGTTCTTCTTCGACAAGCTCAGTTGCGTCGTCATAAACATCTATCTCAACCGAAGTTTTAGTCATCTCAGTCTCAACTATATCATCTGCCTCAACTGCTGCCTCAACTGCTGCCTTAACCGCGACCTTATCCTTATTCGCAGAGACGACATCAACTACTCCCTCACTCACTCCATCAGTTGCATTCACAATCTCAACTGCTGCCTCGACCATTGCCTTAGTCTCAGATACAGCTTCAACTACTTCATCACCGACTGCCTCACTCACTCCATCAGTTTCATTCGCAATCTCAACTGCTGCTTCAACCACTGCCTTAGTCTCAGACACAGTATCAACTATTTTATCACCGACTGCCTCACTCACCCCCTCAATTTCATTCACAATTTCAACTGCTGCCTCAGCGGCAAGTTTAATAGCCTCAACAGTTTCTGCTTCAGTCACGGCTTCAACTGCTGCCTCACGCACTTCCTCAGTTTCATTGACGACCTCAACTGTTAATACATGGTTCTCAACCACAGGCCCAGGATCCACTGCAGACTGAAAACCAGTCTTCTTTATTTCACGAATCTTCTTTCGGAGATGCGCTCTCTCCTCGTATCCTGTAGCTGCACCTATCTGCATAACCACCATCACATATCAATGTATTTCTAAATATATGAATAATTAGTGAACATCTCCACAATGCGAGTGATTGTAAATACCGTGATCGAGGTAAACTTTAAGATTTGTGCTCGGATATGCATTGTGCGTTGTGTTGTGTACACACCTGTAAAACGTATGGGGATGCATATTGCATAATATACATACCATTGCTTCTAGCTCAGCAAGGGTGTACGAGTGTTTCTCGTTTAAACATTTCCTTGCTGTGGTCGTCTCGATTGTTCCTTCTTCTTGTTCTTGGTTCTGTTCTTCTTCGACCACGGTTGCAGTGTCAACAAGCATAACCCCATTCGCCTTCTCAACGGCAGCCTCAGAGTCAGCTGCAGCTTCTACTAGAGTATCAAGCTTAACTGCTGGCTCAACTGCTGGCTCTACTGCTGGCTCTACAACAGCTTCGGTCTCAACCACAGATTCAGAAGCGACGGTACTCTCAACAGATTCAGATGCAACAGTACTCTCAACAACAGCATCAGCTTCAGTTCCAACGCTCACCTCGACTTCTGCGGCACTCTCAAGTTTTACTATAGCCTTCAGAACTGCCTCAACTTCAGACTTTGCAGATCCTACAAGCTCCTGGTCGTTCTCAGATATAACCTTGGATTGGGCTTGTTCTTTATCTTCAACTGCAGTTTCATTTTTTATAGTATTTTCTTCTATACTGTCATCTTCAAGAGTGACAGATCTGGTCATCTCTTTACCCTTAGTTTTGATTTCGGAGTCTATCGCAGTTTCAGCGTCAGCTTTAGAATCCAACTTTTGTGCTACGACCTGGTCGGTAATATGGGCACTGCTATCAACTTCTGAACTATTCTTTTGCTGCCGTTCACTCTCAATCTCTTTCCCCTGCATAGCTTGTGAACATTCCAAGCTAGTTCCACTCTCATTTTGTATGGAGACGCATGTTGTTACAGGTTTGGAGGTAATGACAGAGCTCTTCACATCTTGGACTACCACAACACGAGCTCCAGGTTTAATTATCGGTACGGATGAGTTAGGCGCACTGGATATGTGGGTACGCTGTTTTTGTATCTCTTCATTCAATGCGTTTTGTTCTGCTTCCATGCGTGCACGTCTTTCCATTCGACGCATTTCTCTATGTTTTGCGCGTTGTGCTGCTTCGACCTTGGCTTCGGATTCCACTTTCGCGACAGCCGCATATCTATAGTATGTTTTAGTTTAGGCTAAGTTGAGAAAGAGTGTGACTGTAAAAATATAAGCAATGTATAAGCTACCGATGTACGACTTTAGCCTGCAGCATGGTCAATTCTGGTGCATGTTTGGCAACTTGCACTAGCAAGCATACCTTCATGTTTATCCATGTGGCAAACTAATAGACGTATGTATGTGCATATTCCTATTAAAATTGTCAATTGCACGTTCTTCTATAACAACAGAAGCACTATATCAAGGCATATCACCCTGATCGTGTGGGTGAATAGGATCATTACCATGCCTGATAGTTTCAATACAACATATGTTCTTACTTGTCGAGTAGATTGTCCGCACCAGCGATGGTCTGTTGAGTTCGCATTGTTGAATAGACCAGAAATAGTCGCTACTAGATGTGCTTTTAACTACTATAGCTTGACACTTCGCACTTATAGAGCCAATATTTTGTTTTCTTTGTGAATAAAAGCTAATATGCGCTTTTCGATTATGACAAAGACCGTGACAAAATATCAGACTTATATAAATTGACGTTCCAATGGTGCGTGGGCGTAACCGATCAAACTGTTTTTCAGTGCAACAGTTGCAAAGAATGTGAACATACAGTAGCAATCTGGAAAAGAACGAATCGCCAAGCTTCATGAACTTGAGGGGCAAGAATAATATTTTGTATACAATAATACAAAACTTTCTGTCGCCTGGTGCCCCTGAAATTGTGATCAAACTGAGAGAAAGGAGCGAGACAATGAGCGAAAGACGAATTCACTATTTTGAGTATGTGCGCGTTGGTTGATGCGATACAACTGGTGTCAGGGATTAAAATCCTTGCCAAGAGCGATAGTTTAGCTTGTGTTAGGTACTCTACTTTAAAGAGTCAAGTGCGCTTGCGATTTTTAGTGGACGATAAAGGCATCTCGTGTAGACAAGATAAAAATGCCAGAGATAAATTTCTTTCCCCGCAATTGCTGTTCCATCTTTTTTTTCTCAATATTCGGCCACGTGCAAACGTTACTACCCAGCTTGGGCAGGATTTTATGACTCCTCACCAAGATCTCGAAGACGAGGAGAAGCCATTGTTTCCCTAGAATGCTAGTACGATGATATCACAATGCATGTACATAGACACAGAAACTCGAGTGTTTAAAACAAATCAGTATCTTTTCTCAAACGGGCGTTAGATTGATAGGACTAAATTTAGTGCGACAATGTAGTACCGTATTTTGAGGAGTATTAGTAAACCTTTCATTTCTTACGCTTGTGTTTTTTTTTTACGTATTAGGCAATAGTGGACTATGCCACACAGCTTGTTGTGAGTACGAACATTACACTCATACAAAAATATTTCCTAGTGCGCCACGTTTGTGGTTTGTCATCAAATTATTCGTGGTACTCAAATGTGCACGGTGTCACAGATTTTGGAGATATATTTTATGCAAAGAAAATTTTCTAGTTCTATATATTATGTAATTCAGTGCTGCTTATCGCTCAGAGCTAGGACAGCAACCATATTCCACATTAATACTGAAAGAACTCGTCAGATTAGCTACTCCTATAATACGTAGCGGGTATAGTCCTCACTTGCTTGCAGACAAAGTTCATTATTAAAATTTGTTCACAAGCAGAAGCTTTCACTTATGTCTTCAATACCTATCTTCATCCATTCACCTGTACTACCAAGTTAGGAATATGCAAACATATTACAATTTCAAAACTAAAATTCCAAAACATGCTTACGTATGTCGGACATTTTCGCTAGGTTGGAGATATTTCCTGCCACCCTACAAGATACGTACGCAAAAATACTAGCCGACAAAGCCGTAGAATGCCCATCACAAATACGAAGAGTTCAGTCGCAGGGTAGGGTGTAATATGGTTACGATATGTTTGTGTTGATACTGGTACATCAATGAATAAAACCGAAGATTTTTTTTTGACACTAGAAATGCATTATATATATCAATACAAACGATACAACTTATTTTATTTAATACTCCAGGGTTAGCGATTATCATCAGGTCTGAATCGGAGTGCAGCATGCGTTGTAAATAGATGCTTGCCATCCGAGCCCGCTGGGCATGTCGCGATAATAGGTTGGACAATATTTCTATGGCACAATAGAGTCTACTTATAGAACTCAAATTCAGTCTCAGATTTGGACACGTTAGATTTATATCCCTTCTCGAAATCTTTCGCCAGCACCACGTATCTATAGTAAGATTATAAAAATATTAGTTGCGACCGAGAAAGTGAGGCAGAGCCCTCGAGAATTTGGGTATATATGTGGGGAGGGGGGACTGAGTAGCTTTGCGTACGTACATGGTTGAGTGTACGTTGCACGTTGGGAGTACTACAATGAGCCAATACGTATGTGACAAGAAATGAAGCACAAAAATGGAATTGTTCCTATAGTACCTGTTTTTTCGCACAGCCTGCATGCCCGCTTCCTGGCAGATGGCCGCGATGTCGGCAGCACTAATCTTATCAGGACGGGAAACAACTGCAGATCATGAGTGAAAAAAATTGATTGCGAGTAGTGAATATTCATGTGTATACTGTGCGTATGTGTCAAAACGGTGCAGTAGACATGTGGAATGTCATATTTGAAATGTATACCTACGAGTTATGTACAGCAGCGTTCTAAAATTTGTTTATATATTTATAATGTATAATACATGCAAACATAAAATAGTCTACACATTTAGACTGCAGTAGATCAAACACCAATACAGTCAACTGGACAAGGAAACGTATCGATTAGAAGATGAACATTCATATCAGACACGGACTAACAGTTGTACACACAATCAAACATTAGACACATGCTTTGCAAACCAACTGCGTGTACCGTGACCGTCGATATAGCTCCGGCCAAAATAACGGTGACCAAACATATATTTGTCAGACGTTTGATTCCAAAGACATAAACATGTAATCTAACACAGAGAACAAACATAGCATACGCGACCTTGTATTACACACACTTACAATCTTCTAGGTCCACCTCGTCACTCAAATTCATTTTTGATGTGATTGTGGTAAAAACTAAACGCTTCTGGCGTCTGTCGGGCAAAGGAAACTCGATCTTCCGATCGAGACGTCCCGGACGCAGGAGGGCAGGATCTAGTGTGTCTGCTCGATTCGTTGCCATGATTACCTATATATGAGGGCGTTTTGTGTGCACTGCTTAATTCACCCCTACTTTGCATGATGTTATTATATTGTTGTTTGTTGCGTTCTAATGACAAATCTTGACATAAATCTTAAGACATTTCGACTGGTCACCATGGTTACTTCTTCATGTGGACGTTTGTGTGCACTGTATATTTCATTCCTGGTATGCATCATGCATTACGTCGTTTGTTGGTTTCAATTGACAAAATCAATGGAATTCATATAATCATCTGTACATAGGCTGATGCACCCATACACACACGCATACATATACGTGCACAGAATAAAAACAAATGTAATAACACAACGCAATATTCACATACCTTGACGTTATCATTTCTATCGAAACCGTCCATTTGATTCAGGAGTTCTAAAAGAATACGTTGTACCTATTGGGTAAAATTATCCATCGAGCAGTGTACACGCGAATGTCATGAGTGTATAGTTGCGTCTCCGTTTCTATATGTGTACGAACATGATCGTGTATACATATATGTGCATTCTTGTACTATTTTGAAGCTGATATCTTATGGTAACAGATAATTTGAGAAAACAACAAAAAAGGAAGTCTACTATAATGATTGTATTAGCTTTATGTAAATGAATTCAATTTAGAGAATCTTTTAAAACAACAAGTAAAGTACTTGAGCTATTGTGTGATTAGTATAATATACGCATGCACGGGGCTGCATGACATGTGAGAAGTGCTCGTGTATATATAAATTAGAAACAGGACAGCATGGACAACGTTATTAAGACGTACACACTACAAATATTATTCACTCATGGCCGATCTGTAAACAAGAATAAAAGCCACAAGTGACCTTGCCAAGGAAACGTGGTGGGAGAGTTTGGGCTGCATGTTGCACCACATAATCATGGTAAAAAAAACAACATATACGTTACACATATTACGCATCATAAATACCTCTCTGTCAGCACCAGTCTGGGCATCGAAACGTTTTGTTGCAATTGCGTCAATCTCATCAATGAAAATAATAGCGGGAGAGTTTTCTTTCGCCAAACGGAATACATCTCTGTACAACGACAAAAAAAACGACGTACAATTGAAAATACGCGCAACACGTGTAAGTGTGATATATTGGATTGCTATAAATATATATATACATATATACATATATATACACACATATACATACATACATACACAAACACAAATACACACAAACATACACACAACACAAACATACACACACACACACACCGACAGACACAGACACAGACACAGACACAGACACAGACGAGAGTAGGAAAAGGCACGTATCCATGCTATAGCGCCGTCAAACATGTTGTGCATACCTGACCATACGAGGACCCTCGCCTAAATACTTCTGCACGAATTCTGACCCAACTACCCTAATAAAAGCGGCAGTGGTGTGGTTTGCCACAGCCTTGGCTAACATGGTCTTACCAGTGCCAGGGGGTCCGTACATCAAAACACCACGAGGAGGGTCAATTCCTATTTGTGTTACATAGGGCAAGAGTGTGAGTGTCGTGAGCTCCGACTGTACCTTTTTCAAAGTGCATGTATGATTTCATGAATGTACAATCTCAAAAACATTCACTAATACACGTCGAAACAGCCTACCGATTTGTTTGTACAGATCATGGCACGTAAGGGGTAGCTCAACGGCCTCTCTCATCTCCTGTTTTTGCATATCCATTCCTCCAATATCACCGTAGGTAACGTCGGGTTTTTCGTCGACACCCATCATTGAAATAGAACTATCTGCCTCTGGAGGAAGTACGTCTACCAATGCATTGGATACCTATATGTATATGTGTATGCGCGTGTGTGATTATGCATGCATTTTATGTACGTGTTCATAGGTTTGCAATGGGGTATTTATATATGTGAAGCGTGCTTGGCATTATTATGTGTATAGGCGCATACGGAACTACCTAGATGCGTAGTGATACAACCAACAACCAACTATAAATAGAATGCAACTCTACAACTCTGTTTCATCATGGATCGACGAATCGAGAACACTCGAACTCTCACTCGTCCTATCTACATACACCACAACGGCTCGATCAACTGAAGCAGTGCACAATCAAATACACTAAGAATGCAAGCGTATAAATTCTTTCATGTTTGGAACGGATAGACCTCAATAAATGATCACACCAACATATATATACACACACACATATACCTTGTGCAGAGCGACAGATGCATTGGGCTTGAGAAGCTCACGATCAATTGTACTAAGAATGCGAACGTAGTAATTACTTCCAGTGGTGGAACCGACAATACCAGAGTTCTGGTCAATAGCCTCTAGAAATTGTCCAATCACGAGCGGTACGGACTGAATACGTTTCACCTGGTTTTGTTTACATGTTTATGGATTTAGGGTTCAGGGTTTAAAAATGCGTAATATTACGTGCCCAGTCCGTGAAACTAATACAGATGCCAAACATACACATCCAAAAAAATGGTAACAAGCAAATACCTCTTCCTGAGCACGAAGATATTCCCTCTTAAGATTAGTTTGCTCGTCAATGATATACTTTTCTTGTACCTCAATGAACTCTAACTCGTGCTGCAGCGTCTTCAGCTGAGTGTAAATGTCCGCTCCATCTGTACTGGTGGACCGCTGCGAGAGATTAAGAATTATGTAAACATGTATACTTACACTTGGTACGGGGGTGACAATTCGTGAGAGCGCTTTGTGCATAATTCCATGTACTCAATCACTTGTCTGAGTACACGGGATTCGTATATTTGAAGGAAGCGATGTCACGAGATTTTGCGTGCAGAGCTGGACGAGCGCGTAAAGAGGATCCATATAACGATGGTATAAAACAAGAGTGTCTAAGAACACCTAGCGCATATATTTTGCATATATGTAGCCATTTGTACGTCAAGTACTCTGATATTGTCCTATACAAACGTACAGAGTGAGCATTGTAGGCATCGTAGATGCAGTTGAAGGAGCCAAAGGAGCAGAAGCACATGTGTGCACAACGAACTATGTGTACGTAAACTCTTTTTCAACTATAAATACATATTCTTTGGATTCTTCAACCGCGCCTTTGATGACATCATGCGTATATTGTGCATCCGTTTGAATGTGCTCAAAGGATAGGGAAGATATAGGATCAGGTCAGGTATATACTACATATTACGTAAGAGACTACTTTTATATTTGTGCATTGTTTGTAAGTAGGGTCCACATGGTTGTCGGGATATGCGCACCAAAAATATCGACAAGAAACTCACCTTGGCAACAGCCGCGTCAGCCATGATGTAAACTATGTGTGGTTTGAAGAGGCGTATGTACCAATGTGACAGAGAAGGGTCAGTGAGTGAGTGGGTGTATGTGTATGTATGTGTGTGTGTGCGTGTGTTTGTATGTGTGTGTGTGTGTGTGTGTGTGTGTGTGTGTGTGTGTGTGTGTGTGTGTGTGTGTGTGTGTGTGTGCGTGTGTGCGTGCGTGTGTGGGTGAGTGAGTGAGTGAGTGTTTTAATGTGTTAATGTGTGTGTATGTATGAGTGAGTGAGTGAGTGAGTGAGTGAGTGAGTGTTTTAATGTGTATCTTAGTGTGTGTATGAGTGTGTGTTTATGTAGGTGTATGTGTAAGTATATGAGTGTGTATGTGTATGTATGTGTGTGCATATGTGTGTGTGTGTGTGCGTTTGTTTGTGTACGTCGAAGGGGTCAGTCAGTCTGGAGGGAGGGAATGCGGTGGTGGGGGACTAGAAAAAAAAAAGAAGGAACAAAAAAACAAAAAAAACAAAAAACAAAAAAAACAAAAAACAAAAAAAAAAAAAAAGAAGAAAAAAGTGAACACGAAAAAACAGGGGGACGAGGAGGAAAATAAAAAAAACCATCCGCCCCAGCCCCCCGATAACGTTATGAGTCCGCTAGCGCGTGTAGATTGCTTACCGTTTCGAGTCTACCGATGGCTATTGATTACCGACCGCTGCCTACAATGTCGCGACATATATATACACACACACACAAACACACACAAACACACGCACATAGATACATACATGCTTACATACGCACATGAACCGTACTCAAATTTTCTTGTATATACATATTAAGATTACACACGAACTACACATGCGAAATCATCGCCATCATTTGAACGTATGCTGTCACAATGAATGAAGAACATCTAAACGTGCTTCTTCTTGGCGAAGGTAATTTTTCATTTGCAGATGCATTAATCGGTGCCACACAGTCTGAGCCCATCATTTCTGAATTTGATAAGGATTTTCAAGCGCTGAGTGTTGATTGTGGTGATTCTAAGAAATCATCATTGGAGTCCTCACATTGTAACGGTAAATTCGAGGAGGCGAAGAAAAAGCGTCTGGTCAATAAAAAGACTAAAGAATACTTGAAGACAACTAACGAAAAGTTAGTCAGGAATGCGAGTTTCACAGTCAGTTCATATGATTCAAAAGCCGAGGTACAGCGCTTGTATCCAGAGAGTGTGCCTATATTGCAACGATTGGATAGTACTAATGCGACAGTAATGCATGGTATGCCTGTGTATGTGCATGTTCACGGAGAGATATTGACGCCAATCTACTATTTGTTCTGTATCATCATATTACATAATTATATAATACATAGACTGGAAAAACTATACAAAACACGGTTATATATTTATGAGATGCGAATTGTATACAGTATGTAAATCTTATAATGTTTACGTACGCATCTTTGTGTGGGCGAGTAAACAAGTAAGCTTATTCCATTTAGTTTAGCACACTATGTACTACTATGTTCACAGTGTCTTCTAGCACAATTTTTGGTCGGTTATGCATGAGAAACTAAAATATACTATAAGCATACTTCATATACACCAACAATGGTTTCTGCACGCCCATAGCTAGATATATATATGTATTTTATTCACGTTTATTTGTAACTATGCAATGTATTTGGGAACATTAGGTGTTGATGCATTGCGCCTCTCAAGTGTTTTTCCGATTAAAAAATTCGACCGTATCATCTGGAACCACCCGCACTTGGGTATGTAGTTTGTATATATTACCTATACCCTCGAATGGACGCATTCTAGTGTGTCCAACCGTGTATCGATAGCAAGAGAGGGATGGAGTGTGTACGTAAACGTGTGCGATATGAGATGCGATGAAGCTACAGTTTTGTGCATGCCCCAGTATGCATGTGTGTTTGCAAACATTACACAAGCTTATGCACATATTTCAAAGCGCATTCTATCATGTGTCGTAGTTTTGTTGCCTGTGTGGACTCCCCGTAAGATATATACCCCCAATTACCTGGATCCAGGCAGACAAACCACATAAAAACAAATGTAGTACTTATCAAGCTGGTACCGTCCATGTAGGAGTTGAGAATTTTAGGGCACACCAGGCGCTCTTGGCCCATTTTTTTGCGAGCGCTAAATATTGTCTAAAAGAAGGAGGAATGGTATGTTAGATTTGCTTACAATATTATGTCTGTACTTCCACTATCCACTTATGATTTGTACAATTTGCCTGAGCACTAAAAAGATTGCCCGAACAAAAGTAGTAATTTAATTCAGTATAACGTACATACTTAATTTGTTACTTTTGTTCCCAATTTATACAATAGTACATACACGCACACACAAACGAATCACCTTTTTTTTCATGATGAGGTGAAATATGGGGTCTAATTCAATGCTATTATGCGGTCTATAAATTCGAATACTATAAAACTTAATATTTGTTATGCATGCACCTGTTGAGACACAAATCTGCTTGAGAAAGATTTCGCCAATGCACACGAGAAGTATACTCGAGTCTATACTACTACCAATGTACCAACACAAGTTTTGTACAATATTTCGTACAAGAAGCGACGTCTTTATCGACTGACACATGCGAGCGCCCTCTTTGTGTAGCTGAGTTCAATACGCACGGCTTAACGCAAAAAGTTTTTTATGTAACAATACAGGTATACATTAGTTTAGTAAGTGGTCAGGAAGAGAGATGGGAAGCTAACGCACAGGCAGACAGAATTGGATTTACCCATCTAAGCAGCACACCATTTCTTGCTGACGATTTTCCAGGTAATGTATATATGCATGTTTGTGTATATACGTGTGCCTGTGCCTGCGCGTGGGCAGGTTGGAGTATGAAGTGCACATAAATACGGTACATATGTATGTGTGTATGTACGTGCGCGTGGAATTAAGGCATATTATGAGATAAACCTTTACTTGGCGCATTTCTACTGAATCAAGCTATCACAGTCACATACAAGCGCCCTCGATTGTACCCAAGTGCGGCCACTTTCGTGACATCCCCACACTAAGTAACCTAACCTCATCGCTGTAAATATTCGCAACTCATATGTAGCGAATTCTATACGAATATAGAAAGAAGGAACACACGTCGCTAAGAGTGCGCCAACACATACGCGACTGGCATAAACTGGACTCAAAGCACACTCTACACGTACTTACAGACCCATTTATGTTTTATAGGGTACGAGGTGAGAAGAAATAAGACAGGGGCATCATTTAAAGCCACCCCCACACAGCTGAGATTAAACCAATCCATGATAAGCCACACACACGTATACCAACAAAGGGAGAATAATGAACTTACGGATTCTAAAGCAGATCAGATTTATAAAATCGCGGACAAGGAAAAGAAGAAGGGCAAAACAATAAATACCGATGACCTTAATCAAGAAGGGTTCACTGTAAGTGTGTATCCGTGTTATGAGTACATATGTGTCCATGTCTTCGAAGAATTTTGCATATATATCAACAGAGAGCGTATGGGAGATCACAGAATGTGGAGTTAAATCGCATCAACCAGTAATATCTAGTTGAGGCATAGGTCGCTGGTAGAACGTACCAAGGAAAATTGGAAGCAAGAGCGATTAGTATGCAGTGGGGACATTAGCAGGTCTAGCAAAAATTGAGCAAAAAAAATCAGTCTGTTTGAACATTTGACTGTGCATGTATGTGTTTGTGAGGATGCTTTTAGAATTATTGAGACGTAAGTCTATTGTTAAATTATGTACTCGTGTGAGTGTTTTGCGTGTATTACAATAGAAAGCTCATAATCACGTACTTTATTAGTGATTTACAAGTGTTCGGTTAGATATTTGTGTATGGTGCATGTGATTTTGTGTCCACATTTATAGATTAAATCTAACACACGCAATGCTTGTCAGTTGCCGAATCTCTCCTTTGATATGTTTATTCTTCTTTCACAAAATATCGTATTCAACATTTTCATTACAGTGTAAGGAGTGCGGCAAAGTAATTCCCACAGCTCGAGGTCTCCAATCGCATACGAAGTAAGTCGATAGTAAACAACAACCGAGCGTTCCATGCCCGTGTACGTCTTTCGTTATAGACGACAATGGCATATATAGATTGACACAATGGGCGTACATATGACGTGTACACTAACATATACACACGAACACTCGTACTAGCTGGAGCAACCATATCCAATGTGTGTCTGCCACAAATGTACCTATTTGTTAATCAGTGTGCTTAACCTTCAAAAATTATCCGCGCTACACGCCGAAACACCAGATTCGTTCATACACAGCAGCTGTATGGTTCAGACTGGAGTCCGAACAAAGTAGCTGAATTTCAATGTGATCATTGCGACAAGTACTTTGCGTTCAAGAAAGATAGAGAACAGGTATGCTGGTGAGTATGTGTGCGAATGCGAGTTCACACACAAACATGTACCTGTATATGTGTTGTGTTGGATACTTTGTATTTTCTGTTTGTGTCTGTTATATACTCAACAGCTGATTGGAGTCCACGTCTACACAAAGTACCCCCACATAAAAGTAGGAGAGTAAACTTGTTACGTGTAGACTAACGTTGTGTTCACTCGGTCAGATTCATGCAGCATACGTATGATGTTAGATATCGCCGTGGGTGGCGGTGTGTGTGTGCTTCTATCTATAAATTCATATGTACAACAGATTTGTGTAACTGTGGTATAGCTAGGGCAGATGTCCGTATAATACAAGCTAAATACGTACAACAAGAACTTTGTGATGTGGTAAAGAACGAGAACACTGTTGTGCTGAGAAAATCGTACATGTGGAAACTTGTGTATTTATGTACATGTGTGTCTACTTTATACTCACTGGCTCTACCTCTTTTTTATATGCGTGCAATACACGCGCGCAATACCTATGTATACATATAGCATGTGTTGGCGAAGCACTCGCCAATTATTCTTCGGCCGGAAAACAGTTTGAGCGTGGTGACGAACAGTAGCTGTGCAACAAGCGATGCAGAAACACGGACATGTGCAATATGCAACCACAAGGTATTTAACAATATTTAGTCGAGTCTGCGAAGTTTGTATCCATGTTTGATGCTTTGTGATCTACCAACTGTTCATATAATGCTATTTATATATATATAGTTTCCGAAGGACTGGGATGACGAGATGCATTTGAACAACTTGAGCCCCATTAGTGCTTTAGAACTGACATGTGGGGAGTGTGGGAAGGTGTTCTCCGAGGAAAGAGCCAGGCAACAACACATACGACGGTGTCTTGCACCTGTAAATTTTAGTTAATTGCTTATGTGAATAAAGGACGATCTTTCTGTACATACATCACATGCACGCAAGCACTCTCGCCTTTACGTAACAGACATGGATACAGTGCGATGCCGATCACGTAAAGCTAGACTGACTATACTGAGTTACTGTGGGCATTCTAAACATGCAGAATCCATTCCTGTGGATATAGATAACGTTATCAAGATTTAACAACGGTACCATCATGGGAGATGTTTAACGCCTTTAATGGGCGGGACCCTTAATAAGTTACGAACGGTTTTAGCGAGGGTTTATTTGGGATTAACGGGGTTAAAGAGGCTTATGTATCGTATTACATTTATAAAGGTTTCCACTCGCATCACAAGACATACACGTACGAAAGCATTAGTATCGGATCACCTGTTCTTAGTGGGGACATACACCATTTTCGCCTGCAGTTTTGACAGTGTTTAGGGTGTACTTGATGCTAGTTAGTGCATCATTGTATTTGTGCACTTGGATTAATAACACAACAGCGGACGTAGTTGTTCATAAGAGACGCAATAACGGTGTGTAGAACAGGTCAATGTACAGCTACGTTCTTGTGATACATCAATCTACATACATACATAGGTGATACATATATGCATTCATAATTGATTTTTGAATGTCATTTAGTACCTTGACACGAAGAGCTCATGCCAGTGGGTACAGAACGTTGCTAATGGTTAGTAAACTGGTATACACGTTTAGCATATACGAGTCTTCGCAAATCCATCAACACCCAATATGGATTTCCAACTCTTCGTAGTACTGTACGGAGTGCTCGCCGCTTGTCTTATCTTTCCTCCCCCAGCCTTTATCAGTATGGAATTTACTGTTAAGGTATGGTGTACGTGAGAGCAAGTTTGCTATTGTATCCCGTCTTATTTATTGTACTGTATTTTCAATTGGTGCGTCTTGATAATAACACATTCACTATTCCATTAGCATTCACAGCTTATTTTTTTCAGTTCATATAAATAGTTCTATCTCTTACCAAGTACTAACGATGCAGGCATGCTGGCAGTAGGAGATATATATGTACTCATACGTTCACATTTTTCCTAATATTGTTTAATTGTAGGGCTGTTTTCGTGGATATATTGGTGAAGTCGAGAACAAATTCATAGACAGTGAACTGTAAGTATAATTGTTTGGCACTCGTTTTGTTGATTTAATGTGTATTGTACATCAAACACGAGATCAAGTTCGTTTGAACTCGTAAATTTCATCCTCATGTGAAGTAACTCTTGTACACAACAATATCCCTCTCGTATTGAACCTTTTAAGCATCACAACTGAAAAATTACTTCTCATTCATGTTGAACAATGACAATTAATCAGACGAAGAACTAGCATTACTATAGCCGCTCACTCAATAATCTTGGCGTTATTTTTCGCTGGATGTGAATACTATGCTACGTATGACGGAATTGATGTACCTGTGGTATGTACTGTACAATGCTTGTATTTCATGCTTCATTCCTTTCCTATACGTCTATATGTTCGTAGCTTCATTGTCATCCCGTGTTTGTCACCCATGTTTCCCCCACACTCGTCTTCCTTCATGTCTATGTGTTCGTAGCTTCATCGTCATCCCGTCTCCGTAACCCATGTTTCCCCCACGCTCGTCTTCCTTCGTACTGTACTTTGTATCTATTCCTTAACTTCCGGATCGCTCGTCCCGGTCTCCTCTACCTGTGTTTTTTACAAGATCTATGCGTATTTATTTTACCGTGACTTATATTAAAATCACTTGTCTTTATGTATACATCAACAGTCTGTACGTATGGGATGCATTGCTATATATCTTGTCTGCCTAGCTGTTGTTGGTCGTATCTGGTACTGGACTAGGAGCGAGTTTAGAGGACATCCTGCAATGATAGCTCTACGGTATGTATATAGTATATGTAGAGATGTACCTAAATTGGTTGCACATATCAAATAGTCTCATTCTGTTTGTCTGCCCGTTGTTTGAGTTTATTCCATTGTTTTTTATGGCTTAAAGAATTTGTCCTTGTGTGCATATTGGCTACATTGCATACTCAGCCAAGATTGACGTCTGTCCAACGCCCAACAGTAGTAACTATAACGTGGAATCAAGTACTGGCATCCGTTCTTGGTCTAAATGTGAATCAGATCTGAGCTTACATTGTTGCAAATGCAAGACTACAGATACAAACACAAGTAGCGACACAATGTACAAATAGAAACACAGTTTGATACATAATACGCATGTTAGTTATCTAGACGAGATTAAATTCCTGTATTTTATCACAGAGCACAGTTTACGGAAGACGTCCGCACCCTTATAGATGCAATAAACACAGAGTGCGTTCACTCAGACACTCTTCGAACAGGTATGCTTACATATTGAATTCTCATGTGTACGCCCGTGAGAATGAACGCGAGCAACATTTACGCCACATAGAAATTATCTTAGCATAATATATTAATATAGTCATTAGTCATAGTTATTACTATTTTCATACTAAGGCACTTTATATTTCGAGATCTTTCAAATACACTCAACAACTTCGCTCGTTGTTCATAATAGGTATAGGCGAGCAAGTGCTACTGGTTACAGAAAACTGGGTTGTTGTGTCTAACATGTATTCAATCAAGATTGTCAGGCAGCAAGACATAGATATGAGGTGTAGTGCTTATGTGTACAATGAAGTCGTGTTTGTTTGTTGAATTTGTACATATGATACATGTGCTTTTGTGATGTATGGACTGTGCGCGCACTAACCTGGTATAGTGCTTGCGTATGTGTGCACTTGGGAAGTCACGTTTGTACATTGAATTTTTGCATATGATATACGTGTTATTTATGATTCGGCCGAAACATGTGGAAGTTTACGAAGTTTCATATACAAAACTCTCCAGGGGATGGAGAACACAGTTTCATACTTTGACTTTCGTACATGAGCAGTGGTACAGGTGTTAAAGTACGGATTCCGTGCAATCCACCTTGTTTCCTTTTACGTTTCTGAAGTGACTACTTTTTCTCAAACCTATCTTCAGTATTGTTGACGGTCAAGACGTGCCCAGCATGGAAAGCGGTGCTACCCAACAGATACTGACTATTCAGGTATATTCCTTTGAGGAACGATTTGTCATCAACATTCAACTCTCGACTATGAAAATGATGACATTCGACACACATTGCGCACATATACACTCAAATAAGCTCGGTACACATGCACCTACGCAATCGTGAAACCAACACACATCGACACATACCTCTATGCATAGGTAACTAATATTCACTCATCCGTAGAGGACTTCAAACTTCGACTCAATTCAGTCGAATACGGACTTGTTCAGGTATACACGACTGCGTACAAAGCAATCAATCGCATACGCAGTATGCAAGCAAGTATGTACATCTACACACGGATATATGATTTTGCACTCGGAGATATACAATACTTCCATTGTTGGTTTACTTGTATGAACGTAGATATGCATTTATACAGGCAATAGTCCTCATAGGTAAAAAAAATGGCAACCTTCAGTTTTAGTCATTACCTAGAGAAAGTGCAATGTTTGTTTATACCCAGTTTTAACACACATGCGCAAAGTAGTTTATGATGTTCAAAAATATCCACATGACATCAAAAATACACGACAGGCAAAGCTCCACACGACTATTAGAAATGTAGCACAGGTTGTCATAAAGCAGTCTGTAAGCGAACGTGTTATGGATGAATTTCTGATGATTATTGCAGAGAATTCAGCTGGTGTGTTTAATAAATACATCATATGATTGCCCTGCATAAATGTTGTGTATACGTAAAGATATCTCAAACAACTAATAGTTCGCCTAAGAAATTGTGCTTACAGTATGTGTAGTAGCAAAATTCATGTACTGTTTACATCTGTTAAATCGGAATATACCGAGAATACATGTGCATCTTACATGTACGGTACTTCTTGTCATTTACAAGTAAGGTATCTTATTATGCGCAAGTCGAGCATACGTTTACATACTCCCATAGAACACAACTTACGAAAAGTCAAGGTGTACGTATACATACAGTTTGTGGCGCATTTCGCACACGGTTTTACATATGTAAATTTGCTCACTTGTTACTTCTTTTGTATATCCACAGCATACCTTTCTAGACCAGACAACCCGCTTGCGCGTCTACAGGTACAACCACAATTCCTTCCCACAAATCTACAATCCAACCATGCCAGTAACAGTCATAGTGTAACCCTACCTAACCCAGCTGATATATCTGATAGCTATGAAGATTACCATTTAGACGATGTGATGTGTGCTGGTTGTATGAATGAACGCGCCTGCATCATTTTGGCGAAGAACTGTGGGAACGATGACGAAATTCAGGAAAGATTCACGGGTGAGGCGTCTACAAGCATAAATACGTGCAAACAGGTGTGATATATATATTTATCTACTCATAAACACTTACAGCGACGAGGACTGCAAACGTTTTTCTCGTTAGATTATGTTGCTTCATGATAAAACATTCCAATTCAAAGAGATTTTGTTGACGTACTGAATGGTTTATTGAATTATGACTGGTTTTACATGTAATACATAACGTCTTGACTCTTATCTCACACAATACGTGGTACTCTCATGTACAGTATTGGATACGGTAAAATATATCACGGGTTTAGGGTGGGATTGTACAATAGAACTGGTAGCCCACGTGCATGAAACTTCTTTTCTAACCAATAGAAACCTGTTCATGTGTGTTTTTGTACGAACAGTGTGTGTGTACAACGTGCATGTGGTGTGTGCGCTGTGTGATCAAATGGTTTACGTCTCGCCAGAATCAGAGTCATCCCGAAGGGTGGTTTGGAGGGAAAGCACCCTGTCCCACATGCCGGTCGGTGTTCTGTGTTTTCGACGTCGTAGACTTGACAGAAGCCCTCGTGTCTCATGTGTAAACATACATGTATGAATACGTAACTGATACACAAATGCGCAAAACATTTGATAAAATTTTTGACAAATATTGGAAGATTTTGGCTATAGCGTCCTGAAATGTAGGTTATAAAAACACCATCTCTAAGAGTTTGTTCAATTACAGTAAAGAATACGTTCAGTTAATTTGAATCATTTACAGGATACAAATTCCACACTGCCTAGCACACGGCAATTACAGTCAACACAATGCTGGCATGCTAGAATCATCTTGTGCTACATTGAGAAAACATCCCTACGTTGAGAATACATGAAACATTTAGTATAGTTATAAAGTACGTTCTATATACAGTTTTAGAAATAGGATTACACTTCACCGAATGGTGTGCAAGTCCCCCTACTAACGTCGACGGAAGAATTATAATGTACTTATAGTGACACAAAAGTCGTACAATCGTATAAGAAGTTTGCGAAATGGTAAATGAAATCATACAGTAGGTCAAGAAGCATGCTATCCACATTCAGGTTTAGTAATTCTCGTTTAATGAATGCAAAAGGGGTTGGGGCAACCCCACGCTTCCGTCGTGCATAAATAATAATAAAGAGCACATATCATGACAATCGTTGCGACAATATGGATAGAGGGTTGGATTGAGGTCCTTAACTCACAATAAAATCGTCCACATTTTCAAGGACTCGTAATGTAAATATACAGGAATCACTAAAAAAGGAAGTGATCACCTTATTCTTATATACACAACTGTCAACCAAGTCATAGAAATTTGTCATTTCACTTCACTAATACTTTTTATTCTTAATACCTCGTAAACACTATTACGAAGTTCACTTCAAATTTCTTATTTACTTTCTGTTATGTATGTCATTTTAAATGGCAGTAGATGTATCCCACCCTTAATACCTCTCGCGGTGTAGAGAACGCTCGAGATTCAGAGGCAGGACGACCCATTACAAGTCCATTCTACATGTGTTGGAAGGTCCCAGGTACAATTAAATGTTAAGAGCGACCATGAAAGCACACGAAGGTTTTAGTTGAGGAACAAAAATTCAATAAATATGAATTCGAGTAACTTCTAACGTTTAGCCATGTGACACATTGTGTATACATAGCTCAACCCATGTGCTACAGTATTGTGGGGAGGCATTGTGGTTCTGTGCGTGCGTGTGTGTGTTGGAAAAACCCAAAATATAAAATTGGGTCTCCAAATTGAGTCCTCCATTCAACCCACTTGCGAACAAAACAAAACCCAATTCTGATTTTAACGTTTGGGGAGAATTTTGGCTTTCATCTATCCAATTAAACTGAATAATAGTAAAGTAATAAAATTGGGAATTCCCGAATTTCACAAGGATAATATGTTCCAAAATTGTGTTGCCATTGTTAATAGAAGAACTAACTGTATTAGAAAGCGTATCAAGCAATCCAATTGAATTAAACTCTTCTAAGCAGCACGCACGCACGGATGTACGTAAGCACTGACAATGAACAGTGTAGTGCACCTGGTCATACTACAGGCCACTGGGTGTGAAATAACAGTACTTCTTGATGGTGCTGTGAAACAGTTCTTTTTTATGTTGTAAGGTGGCGCAAGTCACCCTAACAGTGAAATTTTGTTTTCTCACCTGACTGAGAATATTGTTTCACATTACTGTAAAATTGTTGCATTAGTTCCATACATAGTTCTATTGACGTTATTGTGAAATTTGTTCTTGTGCTTTGCGTAGATTGTCCGGCACTCCCGTTGTGGTGTTGAATTGTCTCTGGTCGGTCTTCAAAAATGTAATCGTGCTAATGAGAACATACCGTTTGTACAATATTCAGATTCAATACAATATGGTATTGTACAAATATAAATACACAGCGATCGCTATATCGCTGTTGTCAATATGCATGAAGATAGTGCACCAACATACTGCAGTCTCAATTACTTGCACACTCGATCCTCAACAAGCAGGTAAATCGAACGTGACTGCAAGTCCAGCACCAGAAAAATTTCAGTACACAACTTTATAGGCTGCAGTATGCACATTAGTTGAAATGTATTCCTAATTTTGTTCCAACATGTTGCCCATGCCTGTCTCATAGCATAGTCCAGGTTACTACTTCAATCAAGGCCCTCCACTTTGTTACTTTGTGCGTTGTGTGAAGTGTGTAGAGGAACAGATGACTACTATATGGATAATGCAAGAGTGAAACGATGCACATACAAGAGTGCATTACACATTTACACCGATGTCGTAGAGTATAGCCTTACACTGTTCAAACAGTATCAGGTTCCGTAAAATCATGGCAGTCGAGCTAACACACATTTGTAGCAGAAACCTGGAAAGCAGTCGAATATACTAAACTGTCTTTAGAAGGCAATGTATGATGTTGCTTGTGACGTTTGTATCGAAGAGTTTATTTTTCTGCTTGTTTTGTTGTTCGCCGTCTTTCGATGGCGATGATGATGTTGTTGCCCGAGACTTATGCTGATGATTGTGTTGTTTTAGTGTACCGCACATTTAGTTGTGTGTGTGCTGGTTGATTCTGTTCTTTTGTTTGGTACATGTTTTCTACTGGCGCACATCTCAAACAGCAATCAATACAGAAGACCTGACAGATTCAAATAAAAATTACATTCACACACAAACACCACACATACACACACACACATACACACACATACACACACACACATACACACACATACACAACTGTTCGATCGGTTGTTAAGGGAGAGACGGACGTAACATCGCTTACGGGGCGCGTTTGTGCAAGAGTGTCTTCGTCATCGGTTGGTACGTGGACATATGCTCACTTCGTCATTCCAGAGTACGTGTCATCGCTTAGCTGAGTTTGTTGCTTACTTGGCCTCTAGCACAAAGGACACAAAACGTTGTATACACTTGGGCATCAAATGTAAACATATGCAATCATTTAACATATGTAATCATTTATAGTTTGAGACGGCAATTGTATATTCTATCTATTCATTAGAGCGTACACGTCAGAAGACTTGGAAGAGTATCTGATTACTGCCATTCACCACAGAACCAAAGACAAACAACAGGTATATAATAACCATGCGCTTCTACAATCGTATCATAGTACTGGTTCTCATGATCGTTGTTGGCTATCTAACGTTACGTCGCCAACGCTATCGCGTTGAAAATATAGTACCAGCCGACGCTGTCAACTCACCCGACACAAGTAATGATTCCATCGCCAACGTCAATCCCGATGCGCATGTGGCCAACCGCAGGGGAAAACTTGTACCCTTGCTAGACGATAACGTTGAAAGCCCACAATCTTCCGATATTGATGTGAGTGATGGGCGGCGGCTTTATAATATTGATTTGCTACCGGATTACAGAGCTGATTACGTAGATGTAATGATATGTTCCGACGAACACACTGTTGGTGGCATGGTGACGCTAGTAAATTCAATATTGAGCAACACAAACACAAGTATATTTTTCCATCTTGTTACGATTAGAGAGGAAATGGATCATTTAGAGTCCTGGATACTCTCCGGACTGCCGAAAACAGTCATGGAAATAGTGCCCTTTGACACTAACTTGAGTGAACGCCTACAGCTAAGAGGGAACACACGAAAAGAACTGTCCTCCTCCTTAAACTTCGCTCGCTTTTGGATGCCAAGCTTGTTTCCCCATATAACTGAGCGAGTTATATACCTAGATGACGATGTTATTGTTTTGGGTGATCTCAATGAGATGAAACACCAACCCATACGGAAGGGGAATGTAATTGCAGCTTCTGCTGACAGTAGAAACACGATTGGTAACTTTTTGAACTACGACAACCCAACTGTGCAAGGATTGGGCATTGACAAGGACAAGCAATCATTCAATGCAGGTGTATTTGTGTGCGATCTGGACGAATGGCGCCGCCAGAACATCACAGAAAATGTGATCTACTGGATGGAGCAGAATACTAAAGAGCACATCTATGGAGGTGGTATAGCTGGGGGTGCTTCTCAACCTCCCATGCTTATCGCATTGCACGAACGTGTGACGGAACTTAAGGTAGTTTGGCACGTCAGACATTTTGGTTGGTGGATGGGTAATAAGTACAAACCAGATGTGGTAAAGAAGGCTAAGCTGATGCATTGGAACGGTGGGTTTAAACCTTGGAAATCAGGAAAAGCTAGTAAGTTCGCATCAGTTTGGTTCAAATACTATTTCCCGGATCCCTGGGGAAAGTTTAAGGTGGTTCCACCAGACGCTCCTGCTATGAAACTACCCAAGAAGAAGATGCGATGAGAATAATGCACTGGCTGTATACTTCCAAAACACAATTAACTAGCTCCTGAACTATTAGTGGTTGAACGTCGAAACCATACTACAAAACTACGATGTACACATATTCAGACATGTGATCATTTGGCTGCTAGTCTGCGATATACTATTATATATACCAGTTAATGTGCACAATAGCATAAGTGCGTCTATCAAAGGAAAGAAGTGACAACTATGGAAGGTACACCCTCAATCCCTTTATGCACTTATTGCAAAGAGGGGAATCCTCGATATTAGCGATGTTTTTTGCTAATGTTTGCTACTAGAGCAAAACTATTTAGAGATTTTGTACACAGTATGGTTTATACCATAAAACGACGATTCAAGTATTATCGTCTCCAAAACGCTGTGGATCCTTCCCGCCGTTGATCCGTTGCAGCGACTACGATCGCTCAATGAATTTCAATGTAATGGATGAGTACGTAAAGAGACCGTATCTAGCTACTTTCACATAGAATGTACGCCGGTCTTATAAGTATAACAATAATGTTCGTTTTCCGGTAGGTTGCTGTGGGATGAATGGAGAAGGTAGTGTAAGTAAAAAACAATAATGTTAGTTATCCCAGTAGATTATTATTGTACTTTGGAGAAATGCATGGAGAAGGTATTACAAGTAGAACAGTAATGTTCGTTATCCGGGTGGGTTGTTTTTGTAATTATAGGGGATGAGTGGAGAATGTGTGGCAAACTGATATCCTCCATGGAAAGGTTTCCATTCAATACAATTGATCACGTTATATGGCACGAGGCGATCAAATCTTGCCAACGTGGCACGATGCGGTATAGTCCTGCAATTTTGTGTCAAAGTTTATGAAACGTTGGCACGTGCGAGAACCTCACATATACTTGCTTTCATGTTTGTGAGTGCATACAGTGAACAAACTAATGTATGTATGTGTACTGGATAATTCTGGGACCTGGAAGCCGTATGCTTGCTTGTTAAAATCCAGTCTTGTTAGAAAGTGTAGACATGTTATTCGAAGCCATCGCCGATGTGGCTAACAGACAATCACAACACATTGCAGTCCATCATGGTAGTGATAGTATGTCCATAACAGTTACGTATGAAGAATTGATTAATGTGGCAACATCTTACGCGCATGTTATCAGTAAAGCATTAGAAGTCCGAAGAAGTCGAGAGCGCAAGTCCACACAAGACGATACTTTAGCAGAATGTCGCTTGTCCGAAACAGCTAAAGTGAAACACACTGCACGCTCATCCTACTGTGGTACTCATTCCTTTCGTGACAACGGAGAAAATTCTGATAACTACGTACCACATGTACAATCTAATGTGATAATCACAGGGCTGTATGGGCTTGACCTTGTTGTAGCCATCCTAGCTGTTAAGTGCGCAGGGGGCGTGATAGTACCGGTGGATCCAGATTTTCCCGACTCAAGACGTGCTGCAATCGTTGAGCAAACGGGTGCTTGTGTTGTGGTAACGGATAATTTGTTTGCGAGTGGGTTTAAAGATATGTGTACACGCACTCATACACTGTCAGAAGCAAACGCATATGCAGTCACGGATGCACACATGAACACTAAACGCGAAGACACGGTGGACATAGTGCTTTTAAGCAATCCTACCGTTTGTGCTTTGGTACAGGCGAGTGAGAGTTGGAAGTCCATATCAACGCATGCATCCCCTGCCAATTTTACCCTACTACCCCGAAATCCATTATCGCATATCATATTCACATCTGGAAGCACGGGAACACCCAAAGGTGTAGTGTGCTCAGAAGCCTCTCTGTACCAGTTTTGCAAAGAAAGTGCAATTGTCCTTGATATTACAACGAAATCACGTGTATTGTTAACAAGCAATCCTACATGGGATCCTTCTATGGGCGATATATTTACAACATTGCTCGCTGGCGCAATACTGTGCACAACTGGGAGAGCAATGATTGTTCATAACTTACGCAAAGCTATTTGCTTGACGGAAGCCTCACATTTGTTCTGTACACCTTCTCATTGGGCACTCATCGATGCAAATCTGCATGAACTGCCGTCGTTGAGGGTTTTGAGTTTAGGGGGGGAGCGGATTCCGCAAGATATGCTCGAAAAGTGGGTCAGTGCATCTACATCTAAAAATTTGCTCACACCAACAACCACTACCCCAAGCATACCCACTGCTTCATCTGATTCCGCAATTCACGTAGCGTATGATAACTTTATGAGCAAGCGCTTGCGAGTGTTCAATGTATATGGGACAACAGAAGGGACTGTATATCAGACTTGGTCTGAACTTTATGCAGGGAAGTCATCGAACATTATTGGCCGCCCCTTGGTAGGGATTAATGCATTGATTGTTCCTTTGAATGTGTGTGCATGTGTGATGGAAGTTGATAGTACCCTTGTAAATACACACACTGATGTATCCAACACTGTACCTTCTGCGGATGCTCTTACATCCAAAAGTACTTACGTGCACGCATACTCAAACGGAGGCATTTCTACACCCGTACCCATGAGCGCTACATCAGTATGTACTGTGTGTGGTAAACACCGGTCTCCATACGGTTCGTTGTATCTACCATCGTTGGGTGTTGGAGAAGTCGGAGAGATAGTCTTGGGAGGTGAACAAACATCCGAAGGGTATCTTAATGACTCTGTCCTTACAAACGAGCGCTATGTTACCTTGTCTACTACATCTGTAGATAGGGCGGAAAAGTCGCATGCACTCACACATCCACATGTTCAATCACCTGCACATTCACAAACGCAAGCAGACAAATGCGCGATTTCAGAAATACAAAAAACGCGTTACTTCCGCACTGGAGATCTTGGAAAATGGCATGAAAATGGCGAAATCGAGGTGTTGGGCCGTATTGACACACAGGTAAAGATTAGGGGAAGGAGAGTCGATTTGGGAGATATTGAGTCCGTGATTGTGGCTAGTGGGCTAGTTAAATTCTGTGCTGTCTCAGTGAGTAAAGGTGTGTCTCAGCGCTTGTGTGCGTTCGTTGTGTTGAAAGACTTTGTTGGGTTTACACGGGAGAGTTTGAGGGAGAGAGCGAATGTGAATGGGAGTGTGGACGGAAACTTCGAGGACTATACTAGTGTTGACAGTGGGCCAATGTGGGGTGTTGTACGTATGGTCTTGGAGATTCACAGCAGGACTCAGCTACCGGATTACCAAGTTCCTGCGCTATTCATACAAATGCCATCGTTACCAGTCTTACCTAATGGAAAATTGAATAGGAAGAATCTCGAGAGTATCGCAGATAAACACATGACTACTCATGGTTACCCAGCGACAGACATACAATCAAACAAAAATGCAGACAATATAGCACACGCTGCTACTATTAATGTGAGTACGGGTTTTGGTGAGACGAGAAGAGATCATATGGAAAGTCACGCCTATGGCGGGGATGAAGCAAACAGTGACATGCACGAATTGGACATTCGTCCATGTACTGGCGAAGACATTGAGCTAGATGCCGAGTTCATGGCCCTTCGCCTCTATGATGACGCAGACATACGGAAGGGTGAAAATTGCGAGGACAAACTAAGGAAGGCTGAAGCTTTGAATACGAAAGTTCGTGCAAACAATGAAGCCCCTGCGCTTGAGAGCGAGTTGGAATACTTTGTTGCCCAGATTTGGACACGTATACTTGGATATGAGGACAGCCTCTCTTTAACGCCGTCGTCAATAAAATTGAATGAGATGGTGGGCCCGTACACGCATTTCTTTAATGAGGGTGGTACTAGTCTGACTGCCATACAAATGCTCCAGGCTATTCGTACCGAGATTAGTGGCTTGGGTTTGAGTGAGAATGAGCGTAAGAGTGACTCAAAGTCAACAATGCCATCGCCCTTGTCTGTGCCTGTATCCACAAGAACGCATGTATGCAAGTCTACACACACATCTGCATCCACCACCAGACAATATATTTCCATGGACGACGAGACAGCACGGGGTCTACTATGTGGCTTACATAAGAACCCAAGACTACGTGACTTTGTGGTTATGCTGCGTGTTGCCATAACAACAGCACCAAATATTACTTCGGGATACGCTAACGGACTAAACTTCTCCCAACTTATTGACATGGACGAGAGTGTTGGTGAGCATAGTATTACTGCAAACCACACACACGATAGCAACGAGTATGTTGACTCGAATGTGTTGCGGAATGAGGGTATACGCCTCTTATGTATGGCGGCTCAGAACGGATACCTACCAGTGCTCAAGTGCTTGCTAGGCACTCGGTTTCTGCCCGTAGATGGCTATACTACACGTAACGATAAACGTATGAGTCCACTCATGCTGGCAATCACGAAGGGCAGGGTATCAGCGATTAAGACATTATTAGAAAACGGCGCAAACCCTTGGTTAGTAAATCGATGTGGAGCAAATGCTCTACACCTTGCATCTAAAACCAGCCCAGCTTCTGTTCAGGCGTTGCTTGATGTTTTATCGAATCCGGATTACGAGAGTGCACACGTGCAAAAAGGCGCACGTGTGCACTCTCGTACTCACGAACCGAAACTGATTGCAATGCTGACACATAGAGATCAATACAGGTGGACGTGTCTGCACTATGCCGCCTGGGGTGGACATGTCGAGTGTGTTCGACTGTTATTGGAGACTGAAAACAAATATTTTCAACCATCTACATCAACACTTGCGCCGGAACACAAACATCTGGAGAGAGAGAACGATCGTCTTCTTGGTTCGAAAGATAGATGGGGTCGTACTGCGTTGTCGTGGGCTGTACATAAGAACAGCACGCCGATTGTGATGATGTTGTCACGTCAACACGAACGTGAGGGCAGGTGGAACATGCATCCTCCCCAGCAAGCACATCAACGAAGACGCAATAATACGACATGGTTAAGTCCGGTTCATATGGCCATTGAGCGCGGTGTGTACACGGGAGATATGGGTATTCTTAAGATCTTACTGTCTTACCACGTACCGCTCCACATCCCCGATACGAACAAACGTTTCCCTCTTCACTTTGCTGCTGAGATGGTGTGGTTACCGGAGCTGACAAAAATTGGATGTGATCCGTGTGCGTGTGTAGGCGAGAGACCGGCTAAAAGCTTATGCAGCTGTAAAGTAGAGGCACAGAGAATAGCGGTTGAGGTCTTAGAGCGGTCAGCACAAACCGTGCGCTTACTACTTGATTGCCCAACACAAGCTCTCGACCATATACATGGGTATGATATCAATAGCAAAGATGTCGATGGAAACACTTCTTTACACTTGGCAACGAAAGCTGGATCGTTGCCAGTCGTCCGTTTCTTGTTGGAGAGAGGTGCATCTACCAGAGTGCTAAATAAGAATTGCCAGAATGTGACGGATTATGCCCAGGAAATATTTGTGAGTAGACGAAAAAGTATAGATTTTACCGACTCGAAAACCCAAGGACAACACCAAGACAAAGTGTTGTGGCCTATGCGAGACTTCTTTGTTGCGATGGCAGTGAAAGAATGTGAAAAGGTGCACCCCTCAACCACTGACAAGGCAAAAATCTCTCATCAGAAGAAGGACGTGCTGAGGACTCAGTTTGGTATGGTCAAGTTCGGGGGTAACACGAAAAGTAAGAATGTATGCAATTCGTACAATGCGGTTGCAGGATGTGATAGAGAGTGGTGCAAGTTCGGACACTTCTGTTGTGTGTGTGGACCGGAAAGTAGTCATTCGCTACAAGTTTGCCATATAGAGAAGTAGATTAACGTGCATGCGAGTACTGATGGTGAAGAAGAAATGAGAAGTCGATAACTTATCTACGTATAGTATGGTCCCTTTCAGGTGGATTTGCTGATGTTCGCGTAGTCTATCTATTCGAGATAAGATTAAATGAACATTGGCAAACAGCCAAGAGAGAATGTTAGACCACACGGTGCATACTATATCGGCTTATTCATGATTCTATTCTGTAATAGTCATAGGTACGGCTGCGTATTTCCAATGAACAAGGCGCGAGAATGTATGATTACATGAGGTGTATGTGTGTGACGTGTACAAGTGCAGGTAGACCGTGCGGGTAACGAAGTGTCAGACAACCATTGCAAACAATTCTGCAAGTCAGAAACCAAATCTAAATTGTTTGAATCGCCTTAGTAACCGAAGCTTGTCCGTCACACGATATAATAGCTAATACAAGCATGTAGTAAGATAAACAATTGAGAACTCTTGAGACGGTATTCACATTTCACTAGTCAATAGTTAACACAAGCATGTGGTAGCAAGAACAGTTAAGAACTATGGGGACGTATGCCCATTTCACTAGTCGCAAAATTGAATACGAATTCGAAGGGCCTCGTATCCAGTATCAACGCGTAGTATTGTGATTGAGTAAAAAACTCTGAAAAGTTTCAAATTCTAACAATGGGATTAGATTTGGGTCGAATTTCCATTCTTTTCGACAGTTAAGAAGGAAAATATAACACTTGTGGAGTATTCTTGTATCAAATCAAACATTCTCATCCAAGCGAAACTTACTAATACTTGATATTAAATGCTTTCTTGAATTTTTATCAACATCTTTGTGAGCTTGAGTGTGTGCGTTTATGTGTCATTTGTGTTCGTGTGTGTGTGCTTTCGTTGTGAATATAACGTAACACGCACCGACCAAATAAAAACACCAGTGAATATCGTAAATGACTTTACGACGAACCTCCTCTCGACCCCTTCGCCCGCCATGTCCTACATATATTACGACAAGATATATGTCGTAAACCTCGGAACCACATGACTGCGTGACGTCGCCGCACCCCGCCTGCTTAGAAGTACACTCACGTGTACACATGCAAATACACATATACATACATACATGCATACATACGTACACTACCACGCTCATACACGCGCCCACGTGCACACAAACACACACACACACACACACACATATATATATATATATATATCTATTATTTATATATCGTGTCAGATAAGGGCGTTGCGAATACTAGCACAAAGAGGCTTTTGAACTCGTCAAATGGTTTAGTCCTTGTCGCCTTTCAGACATATATTGAACTACCCAAATAGATATAATACACACAGCCATATACACCTACATATAGTAAGTCATGAATGGACTATGTAAGTCACGACGTGTTTTGTTGAGCTACACATCGGTAAGAGGCGTGCACTTGAAACAGATTGAGCCATTTCGAAGGCCAGTTACGGCCAAGTATGTCTTGACTAGTCATTCGAGATGCCATTCAAGCCTTTATCAAGCACCTAAGGCTGCCTATACTTCGTTCACACGAATGCTATGCCATTCACACAAAAGTGGGAGCGCTAGTAAAAACTCAGGGATACTCACCCTTGCACGAGTCAAACATGTTCAAAGGATGTATAGCACTCCAAAGAATTCCGAAGCCATGGTACTCAATGATAGAGCGATGGGCGTTGAGATTGCTAGTGAGGATGCACGTTTGGCCATGCATGAGGATAAGGTTATTGGTGGTAAAGGTAGTGTAAATGAGAAAGAATATATGTTGAACTGGTTTCAAGAGAGTGCAGCTGGTAGTCCTGGTATGGATTTCTTAAGAGGGCTTGAAAAGTATCGAGAAGCGCAGGTGTGTATATATTGGTACATACTCATATGTATAGGTACACATATGTACATGTGCACATGTATAATAATGCTTGAATACACGTATGCTTGTAAGTATCATGTACTGGTAGTTAATTTTAGGTTGGGCAAACTGCGCTCGTCTTTGTGTTCCATAAAACGTCAGCTTCTACCTACAAAGAGGTTGTTTGTATATATATGTACAAGACATTATATATTATGTGTATTTACGGCCGTTTGTAATGCAGCCACATCCACGGTCAGAAGATCTAAGTTGCCCACATACATCTGCTACATACATACTCTAGATTTAACTTTTGTACCCACGTACTCACTCACATACGCATGTAATGTCCCATCCTATTGCCATTTACGTTCATATACATCTACCCACAAGTGCATAAACAACCATCAGCGTATTGTAGCAATACTGTGATTGGTTGTGTCGTCGGACAACACTAATCCTGCAGAGATATACGGACGAAACTTGGCAAACTACTAAACTCAAACTTACACTCATTTACCTCATTGTACAATTTCATATAACATTCGTATTTCTTCGTGCATACAAATTTCTGCGTGAGAATTATCGTAAACATGAGAAGCTAAGGTTGTTGTATATACAATGGCAAGCCGAGAATATGCATGGTCGAAAATTATCACCAAACTCGTGCGCACATATCCATATATATATTAATACACATACACAAACTAACACCCTTTAAACTCACTTCGGTTCGTGAAAAGACTACTGCGCAAACCGTAGCTGCAAAAGACGAAATGTTTGCAGTTAGTGTTGGAAATACAGAAAAGCCTTCAGGGGTGATATCGGAGAACGATTTTAACGCCGGCAAAGCACAAAGACATGAAGCTATTGATGTTGATTTGTTTGGCGATAATCACGCTAATATGGAGGTATTATTCGTAGCACTGTCTCACACCTGTATACAGATGTTTTTGTACTTCTGATGCTCGTGTGTCTATGGTCCTGTAATGCACTTGCTATATAGATGCGTGTGTTCATGTAGTTGAGTATGGACGTGAGTGCTAGTTTATATGTACGTGCACAGTAGTAAACTACAACCAGGTGGATATTTACGCACTCCTGTGCATGATGCATTCACAAGAAGAGGCCATTCTATTTGACGAAATTGCATGGGAACACCGCACATTGTGACAACAACATCTGCTTGCTCACGCATCGCATTCACATTCACATTCACAATATCATTCACGCCTGACATCACACCCACACTAATACGAACATGCATATACCCACAATCACAAACCCAGACCAACACTGTATGTAGGCATATATTCGCAAGTGTCACAAAGCCTAACACGAGTATACTCATGTGTTAACATCTCTTAACTATATGTATAGAAATATGAGACAGAAATGGCACGCATCGATCTTCTTCTCAATGATAATATGTTGACTGATGCCTACGCGTTGTTGAAAAAGGCAGAAGCGAAGTTTACATTGAAAAAATCCGTATGTTTGTACTTTCTCGTACTGTCTGACAAGTTTCTTTCAAAACTCTGGGCTAGTGACTTGTGTTTAAGTAATAGAATCTGAAATGTACTTTACATGCAACTAATAGAATTTGTTTCATTTCTTTATGTATACGTTGTTCGCACATTTGTACGCATATGTCGTTTGTTGGTTGTACATTTGGTATTTTGCGTACACACTGTTCTGTGTATTGACGAACACTATACATAGATATACGATCAATTCATGTTCAAGTATAGCGAAAGAGGAAATCACGTACTTTGCAAATCAATAAAGGATCGCATGGAACGTAAGAACATCAAGCCAGACATCACCACTTACACTGCTCTTCTCGAGGCCTCAATTTCGTTCGGAGATGGGGTATGTTCGTGTAACCAATGTACATTCTGTATATACTCCATATGTGCGCAGAATGCTTGACTCGCTGTCACCCAAGCATAGGCAAACATCGTAGCTCAAGTATCACCTCGTTCCCCACCTTCGCGAGCGCTCTAGTTGAGACTCGTACTATCTACATATATGAATCACACGTATACGCCCAGAAGTCATACGTGTATAGATATTTACGCATACGTACTCGCGAATAGCGATATTTTGATATGTATATATGTATAGGATGAAACTATTGTGCTTGGTGATACACGCGTACTTTCATACACTCATGCACTTATCTCTATACTTACGTGTACACAAACACACATATGCATCATTCGCCTTGGCACATACACAGTATGCTAAGAAGGCTTTGACGAATACTCTTGCTGAAATGGAATCGAATGGCGTCCCACTCGAATCAATTAGTAATGTCACTACTATTGGCACAGAGAGACTTAGTGCAGTGATTGAAGGTTGTTTTGCATGTATATTGGTGTGAAAATATGTGTTTATGTGTATTGGTGTGTGCGAGGATGGTGATATATACTTGTAAATTGTACCAACTCATCATCACTCACATCATCGATGGTCCACGTGTATTCACGTAAAGTATGACAACTCTGTACATATTTTCCAAATAGTTTAGATAAATTCTGCGTGTAGGCATGTGGGTCCATTTCTTCTCACTCATATGTGCACTCTCACAACCTACTATATATGCACACACGTCCCACTCATGCAGAGATTGTCAGTATGTACCACACACATATACTCAATAACACCACATATGTACTCACACAAACAACAAGCGCAGCTGTACAAGTTTACAAGCCTTTTGAACTGACTTTTGCCGAGGACACTATCAAAGTTATGAAAGAACACATCGCGAAGCACAAACTGGAGAGAGAGCAGCCTTTGCAAGAAGAGCACAGTGAAGACTTCAAGTATAGTGTTCGGTCATACTCGAAGGTATGCGTTCGTGTAGATAGTATGTACTGTCTAATACGTACTGGCGTTTGCGTAGATAGTATGTACTGTCTCATACTGATTTTGTGGTGTTATGTATGTATAGAGGCACATTCTTGTACATATCTGTTTGTGTACAAATGTTGTAAATATATATGTTGCTGGCTGTACAACACTGATTTAATCACGAAACAGACGTTGAGAATGAAAAGTGAAATAGAAATCTTACGATATAGTGTGCAAGTCATGGTTGCGGGGGCACGTACGTAAATTATAATCAATCGCGTCCATCAGTGTACATACATTTGTGCATTGGGGCAATAGCCCATTCACCTCTGTATTATCACTATTTGGAAAAGCACAGATCGAAGGTGTTAAGGATCCTAAGATGATAGGAATGTTAAAAAATTTGGCTGCACTTGATGGAGGTAAGCTCATGTCCAAATTGGCGATGTTCTTGTACACATACAACAATACACTCATGCACGCACAAGTTCACATGCGCGATACAAAGGTGAAAGTATGTACGAATATATCTGAATACACAAATAGCAACTCTATCCTCATGAAGGCGTGTATCAGGTTAGACAAACTTGCGGATTGCCACACATGCACACGTACTCTTCAACTCATAGTTCCACATAAGAATACACAAGCACATACTCATCCGTGCACTGTGCATGTGTACAGTGGACGGCATGTCGGAGCAGGAGATACAGATTAAGCTTGAGAATCGTGGTATGCAGATAGAAATAGACAACATTATGCAAATTCGTGAAGAGAAAGTCAACGCGGGAGAGGTGGGCAAAGTACGCGAGATAAGACCTCTATTGCGGGAGTGGACGAAAGTAGTAGAGGCAAAAATTTCTTCCCATATTGAAAATGTTAATGAAAAAACAAAGAATGGTGGTATGTGTGAGATGTGCTACTTACGCGCATGTGAGTCTTTTGTTCATGTATTTCGTTGAACACGATCACTCGTTTGTGATTGTTTAGAGCGAGAGCGATAATTTTGGGCTCGAACATGCATAAGAACAGTTGATGGACTATACTTGTTTCGTCTGTTTGTGAACTAAGATTAGGCGATGCGGCTTGTACACAGTAGTGTCTATGATGTTCACATTCGCTGCGTATGCAATACATATTCATGTGTTTATTAGTATACCAATTTGATCATTCGTTTGTAGGAAGAACCGCATCTGAGCCCGAACTCGACCCCATATAAGCCTGCATGTAAACGCACATATATATTGAAGGATGGTCTCCCACACACGGGCACGAATATTCACCCACATACGTACACTAATAATGTTTTTTTTTCACACATGCTCGACAACAATCAAACGGTGACAAACACAGTTCCACTATCTAGGGAAGAAAAATTGTTGACCCCATTCCTCAAAACGATTGAACCTCAAAAGATGGCTTATATTGGCATCCAAAATGTCGCGTCTAACGCATTGAGAGAAATGTAAGTGTTACTTTGTATGACAGCACGTACACGCACAAGCCCATTGTCAGTCCACGCTACATGCATCATACATTGACATATATATTACAAAATCACTCACATGTATGCACGTGCTCTAATACGTATATGTAGCGAGGGTGTTCGTTTTGGCAATCTGGCACTCGAAATTGCAAACAAAGTGTATGACCAGTACGCACAGGATCGACGAAATACTATGCTAGTCAATCCACGTGATACCGCGCTGCAAACCAAAAGATCCGATACGATAGGGATTCGCAATCTTGTTCAATTGCAGAAAGAATCCAAGTTTTTGTGGGAACAGTGCCAGAAGGTGTGTTTCTTGTAGTGTGTGGGTATAATACGAACATCAGTGCCACCGCACGTACGCATAGCACACATAAACATCTGGAGCGTGTAAAAATACACACATATAGCTCATGGAATCAATTTTATACGTTTTTTTCAGATCGAGTCACCACACCTTCTACGTAAATTTTGGAGAAAAGTTGGATTCTTTCATCCAGAGTTCGGCCTCGCTGACCTGGAAATCCCTACATGGAGCAACGCCGTTTTGCTGAAGGTAGGTAGTACATGTACTATAACAATTCCACGTGCACGCATCTACACGCAAACACAATTTACACACACAGCATATTTACAATACAGCTTGGAGCCTTTGTAATTGAAAAAGTTATCGATAATTGTCATGTCCAACGTGGAAGAGAGCTTCGACCGTTGTCAGCCCAACAAGTACTGGCAAGCACAGATGCACCCTTGGCGAGCCAAAGAGCTTTCCATCACTCGTATGTTTATATCTAGTATATATTATAGTTTGTATGTTTATGTATGCTAGTTTATGTTGATATAAAGTACACCTAGTGTTCGGTGGTTCGAAATTTCCAAGCTAGAAAATAGTTGGTATTACTCGATAGTGTTCTGTTATACTGACGCAAAGGTGGTTTTTCTATCGAAAGACTGAATATTTATCGCACTGGTACCATGTCATGTATCCGCGGACTGTACGCTTCGCTGCTTTGCCTATCAATCGTTGTTGTCTCACACGATACGCACCAAAAGTGACTTATCGGTGATGATATGTTTGTACTTCTACTCATACTTCTACACCAACGCATTGATCTCGCAATGCTATATTCACAACGTTGTGTAACGTACACTTCCAATCAGGTACGTGTTCTCCAAAACCAAAAAGGTAGGAGTAATTAACATGCATGAGAAGCTCCGAGAAGCTATGATTGGTGAAAATATTGACTTGCGACATGTCCACAGTACTCCTTTGCCAATGATTGCGAAGCCTTTGCCGTGGACATCGTATGTGTAGTGTTGATGTGAATGTTGTGCTACGCGGTTGTTATCATGCAAATCTTGTTTACGTCTACGTCTTCGATTATTTTCCAATGAATGGTTTATTCTATTGTTAGAAGAGAGTATGTTCAAATTAGACTTGTTCGCACGAAACATACAGACACAATAAAGGTGGATACTATAACAACTCAAAAAGTGTTTTGCGAACTCCTGGGCAATCAAACAACGCACAAACACGTCTGCTAGCGCGTAGAACAAACGACATTCACCAAGTACTCGATGCCCTTAACGTGTTGGGAAGTACACCATGGCGAATAAATTCGCGCGTTATGGAGGTTGTAACACACCTCTGGAATACGGTATGTTGTTGTATGTATTATGCATATCTGTATGTAACTATATCCATGTGTGTGTTTGTGATTGTACGTGTGCTGATGAGTGCGTGTGGCTTACCTTTAAGACACACCACACTGTTTCAGGTTGCATATTTCATCCATTGATAAGCATAGCAATATGTCTTTACAAACTGCACGTGCTAACGCACTCCTATGTAAATCAATCCCTTCACACTCACATACGTACACATAGGGAGGTGACAATGCAGTTAAGATCCCCACATCGACCCCCACACCATATCCGACGAAGCCAGCCGATTTTGAGACGAATAGTGAGGCGCAGATGTTATGGAAGCAAGAATATAGGAAGATTGAGAAATCAAATAGAGAACTACACTCTATGAGATGCGATGCCCAGTATAAACTTACCATTGCTGATCGATTAAGGTATTGTGCAATATCTGTGTGTACATGTATGCCTATATATCTCTTCAACGTTGGTAATGACGAGAGTGTATGGTACAGTTGTTTAGGGAACCAGATTATAGATTGGAACTAAGAAACTGAGTTCAATCGATCATTGGAAGGTGATTATGCATGTATAAGCACATGTATGGATGCAGTTGTGAATGAGTTAGCACGACTAATAGTATCCATGCATACACACGCACAAATAAGCACGTAATTATTGAGGACTCTAATTATAGACACACGTGCACGCTCACGTATGCGCATGTATACAACTACTAACAGAAGTTTGAATATTCGTATAAACCATATAGATCACTTCGCTTCTACTTCCCACACAACATTGATTTCCGTGGGCGTGCATACCCAATTCCTCCTCATCTGAACCACTTGGGTAATGATTTTTGCCGAGGCATGCTTTCTTTTGACGAAGCGAAGCCTTTGGGAGTTAGAGGCTTGTATTGGCTGAAGGTTCAATTGGCTAACGTGTTTGGTAAAGATAAGCTGAATTTGGATGATAGAGTCAAATTTGTAGATGCGAATATGGACAATATCATCGACTCGGCGAATAATCCGCTCGATGGTGTGTGTGTTCAATGAATATATATATGATATTTGCGATGTTTATGTGCATGCGCTAATGTAGTTGTGCACTTAGAGATATAGATTATGGGGCAACAATGACATAATCTTATACGTATTCCCCCTCATACTGTCACTCCCGAACTAGCGTACGCTATATTCTCAGATACACTCACACATGCATATGTTACCGTATTGTCCCATTCTCCCACATATTGATTTACATACATACACATGTATAAACACGCATATGCACGCATATGACAGGGCGTAAGTGGTGGAAAGAAGCGGCTGATCCTTTCCAACTTTTAGCTGCCTGTATGGATCTCACAGATGCATACAAGCTGGATGACCCCACAACACATCTTTCCCGTCTGCCTGTACATCAGGTATATGAAACTAGAATTAGTTATTTAATCGTCATTTTGCTTTCGAATGAAAAATCACATAGGTATATTATACACATGCACTACTTTCACATAGACATCAAGTCACCCGTGTGCAAATATCTTGATATTTGTCCATATATATCATGTGTTTACATTGTTTGTTTATATGATTGCAGGACGGCTCATGTAATGGCCTTCAGCACTATGCCGCTTTAGGTGGAGATGTGCTAGGTGCCGAACAGGTCAATGTCTTGCCAAGTGACTCCCCGCAGGTAATTTACAGCTGAGTATATCTGGGTGTTTGTGCATGTCACTATATAATCCGTACATGTATGTGAAATTTTGTATACTGTTGTTGGTATTGTTTTGGGTTATATGCATGTATATGCATATACAGATACCTGCCTTTAGCGATAAATTTATAACGTATGAACAAAAGCAGTCATATGTCGTGCATATGTAAGCATAAACTTGCCATACATACAGTAATCATTTCTACATATACAGGATGTTTACGAGGCATGTGCTAAGATTGTTAGAGAGATGGTTGCCAGTGATGTACGGAGTGCTCTTAGGTATGTATCCCATGCACCGCTGCACAATCAACGTGCGAGTGTTTGTAGGTGTACTCGCCAACACAGCATATACGCAGAAATGTACTTCTAATGATTCGTTATATGAAATTGCCTGGAATTGTTCATAATGTTGAACTTACCTATATTCGTACACCCAATTTCCCATCGATGCATGTACATACTGCAGACTCATGGAGAAGCATTCCAAGCCCATTGCATCGCTCGACCCCAATAACCCAGAGGCTGCACGCACGGACGAGGATCTGATGAAATACATTATGGAACTTCCTGAACTAGCACACAATAGGGACCTTCAACATGCGTTGCTTGTTGAAGGCAAAATTACCCGTAAAGTAGTCAAACAAACCGTCATGACAAACGTTTATGGAGTCACGTTTATAGGTGCAAGACAGCAAATTGCGAATAGGTTGACTGAAAGAAAAGATATTCCCGAGGAATATGTATACGCTTCCGCCGCCTATTTGACCAAAAAAGGTATCTTGTGTTTGTACAGGCTTGAGTATGGGTAGTGGTTTGCGGCTATACATGCGGGTGTGTGTACCTTGGTATATAAGAAATCACACAAGAGAAGAATGTGTAAGCTACGTTTAAAACGTTGCCAGAGAACAGATCGCGAATTTGTTGAATGAGAGAAAGAGCACCATTGAGCAGTGTGCGTATTCCAGTGGTGTACTTAAGCATATGCTGTATGTTCGGGCATATGCAATACGTTTGTGTTTTCCTTCTCAGGTTTACAACTTTACCCTTCAATATGTGTGTCTTTTTGTATGCATTTTTCGCACGGTTCGCACGCCCACCCGTGTGTAGTTTTTGCAAGTATGTCCACCATGTTTACAGGAGCAAAAGAGATTCAGGATTGGCTTGCTGAGAATGCCAGACTAATTGCTTCAACCGGAAAGCCAGTGCATTGGGTTACGCCGTTAGGACTGCCAGTAGTGCAGGTCTACGCAAAAGATAACTCTCAGAGTATCAGTTCGGGCATTCAAAATGTTGTTCTCAAGTGAGTGCCCTATTTACACGTGTATTTATATCAACGTACATCTCCATTTGTTCGTCCTACGTTGTGTACTCCCTGAACTACAATCGCTGGCAGGGTACTCAACCAATGATGTATCTGTGTTTTCAACACATATCGTGATGTATATTTACCTTCGAGTGCGTTAAATATATACGCGTAACATTTTATACACAGAGGTTTCTTATGCACTCGTATAAACCGTCATATACGTAGTACGCACTAACCAACAGTCATGATATGCTACAGGGACGAGATGAGGTCCGGCCAGGCAGTGAATGTAGTGCGTCAGAAATCTGCTTTTCCGCCCAACTTTGTACATTCCCTTGATGCCACACATATGCTTATGACGGCCAAGGCATGCAGTGAACGCCACCTTACGTTCGCATCAGTTCATGATTCATACTGGTGTGTTTCCATGCCAAGCCATTGTCGGCGTCCTTCTTATCGTTATATACTTGTGTGCTTATTAATGTGTTGATTTGTGCTATCCATGTCTCATAATAGTCGTGGGTATATTCCAGTACTCATAAATCTCTCATACTCTCGCCCTCACTAGCACATACGCGTGCACGCAAGCTTGGCACGCTCACACATGGTACTCACAAACACATGCTCATCATAAAACGCAATTTCACTTTCACGCATACATAAACATACACGCACATGTATCTCACGTGTTCAGTATTCTTTTATTCTATTTATTAAGTTCACGGTAAACCTGTTTATTCCTCTATATTTTTTTTATTCTGAAGGACACACGGAGGGACGGTTGATACAATGAACGAATGTATCAGAGACCAATTTGTAGAACTGCACAGTCAGCCTATTCTGGACAATTTGCTGGTATGTCGTAAGCATATACGTTACATTTAAAAACGTCGATTGACCGTTATTCGTATATCGAACTGAAAGAGTTGGAGCGCCTTACTTCTAATTTTGAAGTACTGACCTACCTTCACAGCGATATCGTAACACTATCCTCATACGTCCTTTGCCTGCACATTTTGTAGGATTACTGGAAAGAATATTACTATAATCTATATGCCAATGTAAATGGCAGGGAGAAACCGTTGCACTTCTCCCAAATTCCTAAACGTGGAGTCATCGATTTGAATGTATGTAACAGATGTTGCGCGTATATAGCTCCAGCGACAATGACTTTTGTGACATTTTTTGTTTGCTTACGTACTGTTAGTGTTCTACGTGTGAGCTTGTGACTTTCAACTGCTTCTCTTGTGAAATGTGAGGGGTTGGTGTATTGCACTGTATGTCGGGTGCATGGTGAATACTCAATTTGTGTTGGAGTTGGTATTTCGTGTTTGTGTAAGGAGTTTGTGTGCAATGCGTCTGTTTTTATCATAATTGTTTATCCATGGCAATGTATGTGAGTATCCACGATACATATAGTGCGTATTTTACATTGCTGAACTATCCGTTCGTAGCGTTCACGTACCAACATTGATAATTTTATCTCACAACGATAGTTCGTTGATATGAAAAAATCATTGCACATGTGGCCGTGGAGTTTATTTTTATATTGACGTATTTTTTCGTTAATGACTGCAATTTTCTTTCCGAATTATAGCTATTGGGAATACGCGCCAAGAAAATGCACATATATTAGTGTACATTACTTCCATCCTCAATTAATCGTTTCATCTTTCTTCATTTCTATTTTTTAACAGTTGGTCAAGAACTCTCCCTATTTCTTTGATTGAACCCATTCCTATAATGGAATGAGATGATATAGCAGCAATTTTCATCTTTGGTGGGGCCACATTTATAGCCTTCTCCACACACATGCGCACACACATACACACACACAGAGAGAGAGAGAGAGATGCGTGTTAACTGGCGTCGCAGCGGTCCGAAACCAAATGTCCGTTCAACACGTGCATAAGTGCATTCGTTATTCCCACACATGTCTTGCATTGCACCAGCGAATTTTCCTGATTGTGCTTAAAGTTACTCATGTCAAGTATTGACGAATATTCATACATATGTGCGCACATACACTGACGCACAAGTATATACACCCAAAACAAATGTACATAATTTAAGCTGATCCGTGATCAGCTGTGGTTAGGAATTTAGATTATAAAGTGCTTCTTTTTTGTAGCAAGATAGGTTTGAAGTTTCTGAATGTCTCAAGAGAAAAACAAAGCATATCATGTTCAAGAAGAATATCTTTTATCGTACATTCACTTGTAGGATGATAATGCACATAGTCATTCATGTCGTGGTTCTCATAGATGTCGACTATGACCAGCATTGGCTGTACTTTTTAGATTTTCGGACGGAAATACTGTAATGCTTATCTTGATCAATGCGAGGATTGCATGCACGCCAACATGCAAACATTTATTCAGTACAATCAAGCTATCCAGCAAGTATAAACATTATCTTTAAGAACAATTCATGTTTCCACCCGGACAGTTGGTATAAACAATCAAGCATTTGTGCGATTCATCTTATTTACAAGAAGACTAGCGGCATTCCTCTTAGCCTTACTCAAGGATTTAAGGAAAATCGTAAACGGCAATGTTACTGCATGAATCCCCAGAAAAAATGCTATATTGTGCTATATAATGCAAACCTCAAACTTGACATGATCTTCATGTGTTCCTTCTCCGATTATCCTATGATACGGCTTTAGTACTTACAAGATGACTAGCGGCTTTCCACTTTACCTTTAAATTAACGGCAATGTTAATGCATAAATCTCCGAAGAAGAAAACTGCTAATTAATGCAAACCTGAAACTTCTACATGATCTTCGTGCGTTCTTTCTCCGTTTCTCCTATAGTAATCTTTGCGTTTTCATTCACACCTGTGCTACGTGCCTTCTTGTCGTATGCCTTCTTGTAAAAGTCCGCAAATAAGACAAGCATGTTTATCATGACAAACACCTCAAGAGAAATGACCCATCTAGGATAAGACTCTGTGAATGCCAACGCATATAGCGAATGCATTAGACAGACAACGAACTGAGTGAGTTGAACCTGGGTTAGATGGCGCTTCCATGGGCAGCGTACACGTAGTATTGTCAATAGGTAGTACGCGTACATCATGACGTGAACGGTCGAGTTCAGTAATGCTCCGAAGTAGCTGCAGCCTCCACATGCGAAGCGGACAACTGCCCACCATGACCACAGAATAAGTGTGTGGTGCCACATGTGCAAAAACGTGATCTGGGTGTTCTTCTTACGTAACACCATAAACACCGTATCCAACATCTCAATGTACTTGTTATTGTAATATACCCAGATAAGAAAACCAAGGTTAAATCCACTTGGGGACTTATCCGCTCCAGACGCGAGTGTAGGCCCGTTCACACTGAACACCTCATACAAACACGCAACCACCCACCATGCATTAAATACGGTTTGAAATAGATTGTACATGACCATGCACGCTTTGATATTAAATGGCTCGCGTTCCTTCATCCACACGTTCTTGGCGTACAAGATGCCTACGACATATACAACGGTCATTACGATGGGAACTGTAACACTGATCGTGGAGAAGGGATCATACATATTGCGGTGCTCAGTTGACCAACACGCGTTCATAGTGACAAGCTGAATAACAACAACAGTAAGAGGCTTCCAGATGTCGCTTGTCCACCCAGTGTTGTCCGACTTGATTCCGGTACTTGCCACAGAGCGTACCGTCTGGGTAGCCTCACATACTATGCGATGAGTATCTCCGGTCTTTACTTTTCTCGCAGCAGAAGCCAGTGATTTCACATCATCGCAAGCATCGTGTGCTATTGATTGACTTCCAGAAAGGGAAGACGAGAGACTCTCTTTAGCTTCAGAAAAAGAGGACGCTGCTGCTTCTTGTGCTGCACTGGCTACCCTGTATACCATGTTAAATTGCGTTATATATGTATACTCAAACGTTGACTCAAATATTTTCGCACACCCACGTGACACACGCTTAAAGTGATAGGAGGTGTAAGTGTAAGTGTGATTGAGTGAGTGAGTGAGTGTGTGTTTTCGTGTTTTCGTGTGTTCGGTGTGTTCGTGTGTTTGTTTGTATGTGTGTGCATGTGTTGTGTGGGTATGTGTTTTATGTATGTATATGGTTGTGTTGTATGTTTACGTTGTATGTTGCGTTGTGTTGTATGTATGTATGTATGTATGTATGTATGTATGTATGTATGTGTGTTGTGTTGTGTTGTGTGGTGTGGTGTTGTGTGTGTGTTGTTTGTGTGTTAAATATTTGTGTGTGTTACTTGTGTGTGTTGTTTGTGTGTGTGTTATTTGTGTGTGTTGTTTGTGTGTGTGTTGTGTATGTGTGTTGTGTTGTATTTATGTATGTGCTGTGTTGTATTTATTGTTTTTGTGTGTGTTGTGTTGCGTATGTATATGTTGTGTTGCGTATGTATATTGCGTTTGTTCTGCGAATTAAAACGTCAACATCAGTATGGCGTAGTGCTACACATTTTATCGTAGGGCCACTCATTTTATCAGAACACGTTGCAATGTTTATAGAATCGTCTTTCATTGGCCTATATAGATATGTGCAAAGTCACAAAGATCTATTGGTCCGTCCGTGCTGGCGATATCTGAAATAGTCGATTGCGAGTAAAGAAAGATAAAAAAAAACATAAAAAATTAGATATAAATATAAAACAAATTGGAAAATTAACACCCCCCAATTAATAAAAAAAAAACACCCCAATTTAATGGAGAAAAAAATTTCAAAATAGTGAAAAATAGTTTTTCATGAACCGCATACGCTATGGGAATTAATTTGTTAGGAATTAATTTATTAGGATTTATTTTTTATTGAGAGGGTATCTGGCCTGTTTACATTGCTTGAGCTTTTCCCAAGGTTCAATCAAGATATGAACTTTTATCAATGATGTATGTGTATTAGAGGGGAATTTTAGTATTGTCTCCAGACGCACTGGCATACACTAAAATCGGCACTTGTGCGTGCGTGAGCGTACGTGCGTGCCAATAGACATTACACACATTTGCGTCTGTGCTCCTGTTTCTGTCCCACATTATCAAACACCCCTATTATCCAACCCACAATGACGCAAACCCTGACCTTGGAACACATGGTTGACACGTTGTGCGAGAGAGCACCAAAGAAGCAAGCACTCTACATGCTGTCACAAAGAGTGAAAAGCTTTGCAACAGCATTATGAATGAATTCAACGCAACTATATATCTCCCTAAATAATGTTTTATTATAGAGGTTGGGTAGCAAAGTTTTTACCCTATTTCTCATGATATGTCAGTATTCATAGAAACATAATATTGATTTGGTTATAACAAGTTATAAAGGACAGAAGTAAAGCGTTGAGAAGTTGACACATAAAAGTGTTGGAAAGATATGGTAGTGGCAGGGACCCCCACACCTATTTTTCCCCTGTAACTGTCAATGTTGACCAAGTCATAAATAAGGCCAAGTAAATGAATGAACACATTGTGTGGCGATACTTAAATTGTTCGTACTTTCTATGTTAAATGAGCTTTAACAAAGGGATTGAGTCGCATCAAACAAAGATTGCTCATATAATTGAAGGGCTTCCATTTGCTTTGTAGTCAACCGAACGATATAAAATGGAGGGTCTCCAACATTATTTCTAAACCATACAATTTTCACGAGAAAACGTCTTCCACATGACAATAAAATGATACGAGTAATTGTGCATTCACGCTATACTACTTCCCTGCGCTTTAACGAATGTATCTATTAGTAGTAAGACCACAAGCTTATCAATATCTAGTATCAATTCTGTTCTTCAGCCTCAAAAATCGTTTGTGTGATAGCAGTAAGTGGTGTGTTTGAAGGTTGTAGATAAATAGGTAAAATTGATAGTGAATGTCTGTTAGGCATTTGCAAGATATTGAAGGAACTATCGCAACGTCATCATATGACTTGGGAGTACCGATACCACCCAATTAATACTCAAATTCACTTTGAGCGTTGATGACAGGAGACAGTAGGCATGAAAGACGTTTCTATGACAATCACTTCTACACAGATAAGGGTTACTTGTCCACCAACAACATTAAGAAATCGAATTTACATCCTAGACTGGATTCCTCTCTTAGGTGTTACAAAACACTACCTCGCAAGAGTGACTGTGTTGGATATGCATGGATAATAGCGATGTTGTACTTTGTATTTCCTTCACCAATGCAACCAAAATTGGTTCTGTTCCTATTTGATAAAACGTAAATACTTACGTCATAGGTATAGGACCTTCTTTCAGATTTCTTGCATTCGTCGAGGGCAAGACTTGATAGATCATCGGAGTCTTGTCATAACCGTGTGCGTCATCGGTCCGGCTTGTTGATTCGAAGCACCAAATCAAGACTTCTCACGACTTCCGTGGTAATTTAATCTTTTTTAAGATGTGACGAGGCTTCCAAGATAGCGAACGCATGTCTGCATTCAAGCATGATATATGCGCGCGCAACTGTTGCACAAGATAGTCCTTAGTAGGTGTAAAGACGATCATCGAGTGAACAGTACGACTACACCACAGAGATGCCACTCCTACGTTTTGCTAAGTGTTTTTTTGGGTTGAATAACATGTATTTATTTGGTTTTGATTATATGTCATGGTAACTAGGTAGCAAACATTTTCACTACACACAACTGTCACACCCACGTCAGTCCTAAACTGCCCACACATCCCGATTCTCAAATGCACACATCAACTTATTCGCTTACAGAGGGCACGTCTTTCGCCACACGCGCACACCTCTCACATACCCGTCAGCAACAGCTTTATACCTCAGGAATACGAATACGTTGGTGAAAAAATTATCAAGATAGGAATGCGACATGTTCTCCTTGCTAACTGAGAGGTATGAGGAAAATGATTGCCTGGTGTCGGGCTTTGCTGTTGGATTGGCGTGTGCTTGCTCGATTATGATCCTTCCTTCAGTACTCCTCGGTAGTGAATCAACCATCATTACTGATACTAACCGTACTCTTCTACTTGCTACAGCGGTAAGGCCTCAGTATATATATATATATGGAATGTATATTGTGAAAACAACTGAGAAAACATTTCTTCTATGCTTTCTTCTGTGCCCTCAAAAATATCTAAACGATTTCTTTGGTATTACATGACACTTGTACTAGACATGTGCAACAACCAATGCTATTGTATATACAAGCATCTGGGGAAGTCCGGCAGTCGAAAAGGCACATAATGCGTCGCGGTCGTTACTATCTCAACTGTTGGACGGTTTATTCTTCGTAATGTATGTCTAGTGACCATACTTGAAATATGTGCATAATTTCTACACTGTTGTAAAACACATGGTATGCACTGACAGATCTACTTCTACATTGCTAAATTGAAGTGTAGGGAAAGTTTCATAGTCAGAGGTTTGGCCTTACTTTGGTAGATGCGTATCATTACACATTCATTATAACATGTACAAACTTGTAGTCTCTATCCACATTCACTTTAAGCCTAAATTTAAGATTGTTTGCGCACATGGGGATGTGCATGTGTTACATACAGTTTGGGGGTGCCTTTCCTTTACATCATGTTTGTTTCGTTTGGAGCTCCGTTGGTGGATAAGATTGAAAGTACCCTGGCATGTAGTTTATTTATAAGTGTACTCACATACATGCCTTTGGGCATCACATGCGGAATAGATGTGGAACAAGTCAAAGCTTTATGTATGGACCGTCGTTGGAGAAATGCCCAGGTATATACGTGTGTTTCCAGTTTTCAGGTGTTGTGTTCGTGTGTCGGTGTATAAGAGTACTACATAAGCATAAGATGTCGTTACATTTACGCTTCGACACTCGTTATTCAAATCAGTTAGTCTTATTTGAAGCCACAAGCACGTAGTCTCATGTATACTGGAGACTAGCCCACCAACATATACCTACTCGTCCATGGACACATTAACGCAAATTACAATCTCTTTTCGTAAACCACTACATATTTTTTATATGCAGGAAATGTTAGTGTATGTTGGACTAGTAGGGGTACACGCAGGTCTTTGGTTAGGTGCCATCGCTGTGCCGCTTGATTGGGATCGGCCATGGCAACCGTGGCCAATTAGTTCCGTCATTGCTGGCGTATGTGTTTTCTCTGTGTCAGTATGCGCCTATGCGAGCGTAAGTACTACCAGGTGGTCTCCTTCAACTTGGCAGAAGAGAAAGGCGGGATAAGCAATGACATATGTCATACAAATATATGCACAAAACAAGTACATAGAGTTGACTGAGCGAGTTGTGGGATACGTGGGTGTGCCGTGAGCGCGAATATGTTGTTGGCTTCCACATGGGTGAATTACAGTGGACACGTACAACAGAACTTGTACGCCCGTATCTGGCAAGAAGGCTAGGTGGTTCCGTCGTGAGCGTGGACTTGCATTTTTTTGCACAAGAGTGTATTGTTCTCTATGTTGTGCACACGATACAGCATAACACGAGTCTACACAACGATACTGGAGCATCCGTTGTATTAACATATAGACTGTGTAACGCGACCAAGAGAGCTAAACTTGTAGTCGGCACATTCATATACGGAATGTTATTAAACAATTTCAAATTAAGTTTTTGGCATTTGAACGAGATAGACCGTAGTACCCCTTGTTAACTCATTGCGGTACTTTAAAGCCTGACATGTCTCACACAATGCTCGTGCTTTGACTGTGTTACCGCAGCATGACTAAATCCAATCCACCACATAACGTAATCGGAAGCCCACCTTCTATATACTCTATACAATCCGATATACAACATCAAGTGGCCTGCATATACTCCGTCACACTTATATATTTATGCACTGTTTGGCGAATATTTTCTTTTGTGAGCACAATCATACTAGGACAGGAATTTATTTCTAGCAAATTTGTACACATATTGAGGCACTAATATTGGCACTGTATGGGTTTCTAGTACATGTGCGTGTTCATACAACTCGTACTTTCGATAACTTATGATATCTATCCTGGTAGTGCTTTGGACATGATGAACATACATACAGATTGTCGCACAATGATCTTATGTGTAGTGGGAAGTATCACGTAATCAGTTGCGGGGACCATTATATATGTAGATATACAAGTACGTATTTAGATTTGAAACTCATATTATATTGCGCGGATCAACCCAGCACCAAACTGTTTGATACCGTTAAATACTTCGGCGTCACAACCTCATTAGTCATAGTTGCTCATAGTTTCTACGGATAATTCATCATGTAGACAATGTCTGTTTCTATATAAGGCGCAACCAGTCTTGGACATTAACGACAACTTGTTGAAACAGTTCAGCTTGTCCTAGCTCGGGTTCCAAGCACAGTCTTACAATATGGGCATCTGTGAGTAACATCTTGACACCCACTGGCTATTAAGGGAATACAGCAGCAGCCTAACCAGCACCCAAATACACAACATATCCCCGCCCCCAACCATGAACACAAACCAGGGTGATGGCTAATCTTTGTAATGACCTCTTTCTGACAAGAGGAACAGAATAATCGTTGCGGTTTAAAGCTTGGCTTGTATGCCATGCCTGTATGCGGCGCATGGGGTTGCGTGCTTACATACGTCGGGTACGCCGGTAGTGGACCTCCCTGTGCGTATTGACTTTGAGGTTGTGGAGGGTAAGCAACGTTATTGTTATTCGACCCTTGCGAGTAGACAGGTTGGTATGATGTAGTCTGGTGTATGTCCGGGTGCACGATTTGTGCAGAAGGGTATTGAGTTGTTAAGGGCACTTCTTGTGGTGGTGGTATGTATGCCGGGGTTTTATGCGACGATGAGGGAGGTACAACCGCTGCATTGATAGAGCAAGATGCGGCTGCGGCTGTTGCGTCTACGGGTGTGATGCCAGGGTAAGGAGGGGCGGGTTGGTATATTTCGTTGTTAGCAGCGTACAAGTCTGCCTCGCGCTGTTTATCGACGTTGTGTGGCATACTTCGTGTTTGTTTGTCAGAAAAGCAAACTTACTTGATGGTCGTCTGTCTATTCGGGTGATGTTCATATATTGGTGTTGTGTGATTTTAGAACAAAAGCGTTGACAAACGGTGTATATGTACGCAGTTGCTAATGACCGACTACCCAACGGAAAAGTATTTGAAAAATAGTAATAGTTATAGTGACCGAGAAAGGCCGGATCCATGCGTATCAACGAGGAAGGGTAGTTTAGTTCATTCCTTTGTGTACAAACATTTAGTTTTGTTTTGTTTGCATACGGTGAGTGTGGTGTGTGTCATATGTGAAACGACGGTTGGCACTGTGTCACCGATTCATCATATCGATAGTATGAGTCATTTGGAGTGGACAGATCTCCCAAAAAAAACCGAAGAAAGCCAAAACTACTAAACTGTAACCAATAAACACCCCAAAATCGAAGAAGAAAAAGGGCTAAAAAAAGCCAAAACATACCAACTCCAAAATAGATAAAAGCCAAAAGCCAAAATCCAAAATCCAAAACAATGAGAAACCAATAACACCCTGTAGTCTTGCCATACATATATAAATATTTTGTCACGATGATGATGGTTTGGCGATGGTGATGGTGTGTGTGTGTGTGCCCGAGGCTTGGTTTGTCGTATCGTCTTACTTGCCCACATTCGTGGCAACCATTGGGCTCTTTCACTACCAAATTGCACAATACAGCCCTCCAACGAGACCCATGTGTAGGGTCGACCTAACTCAGCTGTTCAATTGGATTATAGGTCAGGGATTCGGTCAGGTTCACTAAATAGTGAGAAATGCTTTTATTTTATTCGAACAAATCGGGCAACGACATTACTTTACGTATGTACACCAGAAGCCGTGCGAAGATCGTCAGACTGATTGTTGAATAGATTTGTTTACTCGGGCGGTTTGGGAAATAGTGACAATAAATCGCTAATGATATTTGCTTGCATCTGTATAAAAAAATGCACCTCAAGTGTTAGATAACATACGTTCTGTTTTTTCATACACGTAAAATATGAATTGACACCGGAGAACAGATTATACATGAAATTTGCCAAGTCTATATAAACAAGGTACATTAGTCAAAATTTCATTTCTCTGTAGGACACCAGGAAAAAAATATCATACAAATTTTGTACATACTTCGAAGTTACTATTAGAATGGAACTGTTGAAATCCTTTTGCCTCCTCAAGCTCACATATTTTTTGTTGCGCATCGTTCAACTGTCTTCTAACATCGTCAATGTTATCATCTTCGTATACCTGCTGAGAACAGCACATAAGTAAACACGTCAAGTCAGTATTATGCGCGTATGCTGGATGTTATATATGATTCTTGTATCTCGGATGCATCATTAGAAATACACCTACTTCGAAGGGTTTATGGTTTACCTTTTCACTGATATGTTGGTGCTGTTGGAACATCTCCAACTCTCGAGTTTTTTGTTCCAGCATTTCTTCTAAGGTCTTGAAACATCGATCCGTTTCTGCCTTTGCAGAATCTTCAACATTTCAACATGACAATTCAAAAGGTGTTACACGATTGACCAAAAAAAATTTAGGTGAGGCAGTACTAGGTATAAACCTACCACCCACAAACAAATTGCGCAAAGTAAGTACGACGAATACACAATCTACCCAACGACTAAACATGTATTCTTTTCTTGCCGTATACCCGAGATTGAACAGCATGAAAAAGACTATTTAAATGTTCACATGAATGTCACATTTTCTAGAGGAAGCTTGAAGAATACACGAGGATACGTAATACACAGATGTATGTATCAATGAATGTTCTACATACAACTAACCAAACGTTAGATTCGTTATAAGTAAATATATGTACCAAACAGAATTCTCACAAGCAAGCATGAGTACAAACCTGTACTCGACATTAAGGCAGCACGCTGTTCGGCATCAGCAAGCTCTTCTTCCAACTCCGCCATTCGTTCCAACGCTCCGTCCAACTGACGACAAACGTCTTTGTAAGCACCCATCAATACTTTCTTCTTTCTTCCGTTTACGTCAACATCATTAGCAGCTGTTGGTTTAGCCATATCTTCTACGAGTTGCTCGTATTCATCAAGCTCGTCCTCACACTTTTTTATTCGTGTGTGCGCGTTTTCCAGTGCCGATATTAAGCCGTCTGTGTCTTGATCATTCTTATTAGTTGGTGTAAAGTCTTCGTCGTCTTGTGAGTTAGAGTTCTCTATTGCGCTTTCCTTACACATGGACTCCAGTTCTATGATACGTTCCTGCGCGATCATTAATTGCTTTTCATACACTTCAGCCTGGTAAATACACAGGAATTTGTACGTGTGAGTGTTAAGGGACATTCTTGTGTAGTTGCACAACACAACTTTGGTTGTGTATACCTGCGCAACTTATTCAAAACTATTCTTCCTTTCAGAGCAGAGAAATGTGGTGGACGAGAGAAATTTAGGGTTTTAATTGCAAGTGCACGAAAGCACTATAGAAGTACACACCACACACCTCATGTTATATTCAGGAATAAAGGAGAGCACTTATGTAAAGGAATAATCATTGTAAGAGAGATACACTCCTTGAGAGATAAAAGACGTACATGCCGACATGTGTAATTATGCATTCAAACGTTACGCGCAGGTGTACGCATGTAGTGCCAATGCGATCAATTTTACCGATCAATATATTGAAGAGCGTAACTAGCTTGGCTGCTTCCGGCCATGTATGCGTGCAATTAACACTGCGAAAGTATACCTCACGTCAGCTATAGATATACGAACAGTCACTCATACATAATACAAACACAAACAATCACAATACCTTGTGACGAAGAGACCGTAGTTCTGTTTCTCTGGTGCTGTTCATGGCCTTGCATGCATCCATTTCCTTCTCTAAATAATCAATACGTGCCATCGCATCCACCGAAGCCTGCTCTTTCTCCGCCAATACCAACAATTGTGACTCTGTTTCTTTGGACTGAACTTCGTCTGTGTTTCTGTTCATGGCCTTGTTTGCATTCAATTCCTCCTCTAAATAACCAATACGGGCTATCGCATCCAACAGAGCCTGCTCTTTCTCCGTCAATACTGACAATTGTGACTCCGTTTCTTTGGCATGAACTTCGTTGGTGTTTCTGTTAGCGGCCTTGTATGCATTCAGTTCCTCCTCTAAATAAGCAATACGTGACATCGCATCCAACAAAGCCTGCTCTTTCTCCAACAATTGTGACTCTGTTTCTCTGGTGCTGTACATGGTCTTGTATACATTCAATTCCTCCTCTAAACAACCAATACGTGCCATCGCATCCAACGAAGCCTGCTCTTTCTCAGCCAATACCAACAATTGTGACTCTATTTCTTTGGAATGAACTTCGTTGGTGTTTCTGCTGATGGCCTTGTATGCATTCAATTCTCCTTCTAAATCAGCAATACGTGACATCGCATCCAACAAAGCCTGCTCTTTCTCAGCCACTGCCAACAATTGTGACTCTGTTTCTTTGGACTGAACTTCGTCGGTGTTTGTTGTTGTTGAGGTGTATACACTTGTGCTGGATTGCATATTAAACAAAGTACTGGCCGAAGTGTTTGGAGGATTGCTAAACACGCCGCTCCTTGCGTTTGTGTTTGTGGGAGTGTGTGCGGCTTGTCCCGGAGCACCGAAGATTGACCGTGTGTCTAGTTGAATAGAATTGTTTGCACTCGAAATCAAAGATGAACCTGAATCCGATCCGAATAGACCGGCCGCGGTGGTCATACCAGTGGCTGGTGTAACAGCTACATTCATGCTCAAGTTTTCTCTCAGGTTATTCGTGTGATCGTCTTCGTACATTGTGGCCTGTGCGTTGTCGGGGTCGAATCTATCCTTTAATAGATTCACCAATGCCTTTTGCTCATCGAGTTCGGCTTGCAGCTCGATGCACTTGGTCTTTGACTTGTCTAGCTCTGCCTTGAACTCAATCTGCTTCTCTGTGTGGACTGCTGCACTCTCTTGACAACGCATTTCACGTGCACACTCCAATTCCATTAAACGATTCTGTAACTCACCAGATTTTAAAACACGGTCAGCAATATCTTTCTGCAGCACATCTATCTCTTCCTCATACTCTACAATTGCTTGTTCAAGCTCTAGTACTCTTGCCCGGACCATTTCCAATTGTTCTATTTGTTCCGCGTTTTCTTCGTTTGCCGTAACTATGGGCTCTTTATGTGCGACAAAGCTCTCTAGCACAGTCACACGTTTGGCTGTTTCTTCTAGTTCTGCAGTTGTCTCGTCTAGCATGCCATTCAGACTGGTCACTTCTTCCTCTGTCACACGTAATTCATTCTGTGTGACTCGAAGCTCATTTTCCATGTGTTGGAGTTTCTCCTGGGCCTCGACGAGAGCTCTTTCCTTATTCACCTTCTCACACTCAATTTCATTCACATCAGTCACCGCACGTGCCTTGTAGTCCGCTTTTTCCTGCATCTGTGCCACTTGTTCTTTCATCTTTTCCAAACTCGCCGAAGCATCGTGTAACTGTTGACTCACTGCTTCCTCCCTTTGATTCCAGTCCAACTTTTCATTGTCTCTATGTCCCAACTCTCTTAAATGGTTTAACTGTATGTCACTCTCACGTTCACTTGCCTCTGCCAATTGCTGTTTGGCATTCTCCAGCTCAAACTCAAGATCAAGTACTCTCTGGTTCGCGTTCTGTAACTCGGATCGAACACCTGTTATAGTTTTTACATAATTGAGTAGCCCAAACAAACGAAAATCGCGCACAGAGAAGTCCATATTCATATATTAATACGACGTGTCATACATATAATACAATATTTGTATGTTCTGAAAATTGGCTTGACATACATAATGTATGCATTTTCACACGTATATACCTCATACACACATTTGCATGCGTACATACCGACAAGCATGCTCTGAATATTGCACTCAAATACGTATATATATATATATATATATATATATTCACACGCACATACCATCCAGTATGCTCTGAAGATCGCCATTGATCTTAGCACTTGCACTCAAGTCGTTTAGTTCTGCCTCAAGCTCGTGAACTCGAATATTGGTCAAATTTAGATCATTCACAGCCGCAATATTAGCAGACTCGAGCATAGATCTACGTGCTCTCTCAGAGTTAAAATCTTCTTCGAGCTTAGTCATCTCGTCAGTTCTATGCAAGCCACCTACCACTTCTGTATGACTATTACCAGCATTCGTCGTCTCGTCTCCAGACGTATGATTCACGCCATTCGCATCTACTGTGCCATCACCACTACTTCGTTGTACGTGTTCGCGCGCTTGCTCCAACTCGTCCTCGAGTTCGCCGATCTGTTCCCGGGCTCGTTCTAGTTCCTCCTCCTTATTCTCGAGCATATCTTCTGCGTCCAAGACTCTTTGTTCGGCCTCTAGAAGTGCTTCGGTGTTGGACTGAGCCAACCCTTTGATTTCCAACTCTTTCTCCATCAAAACATGTTCAAGATTCTGTACCCTGTACTTGGTATGGTCATCGTCTTCGTCCCAGCCATCGCAGGTAGGTTTTAAAATCGTAGGATTAGATGGGAGTTCCTCATTTTTGTGTTCAGTGTCAGTAGCTATGCGTGCCTTGTAATTTGCATCGGCACTTTGCAACTGCTCTATCTCGTGCATGAGGGTTTCTTCTTCGTCGGCTCGGGCACTGATCTCAGCTCTTAACAACCGTTCCGTTTCTTCATTCACTAGTTTTTGCTTCTCTTGCTCATTCATATTGCTACGTAAATCATTCAACTCTCTCTCACGCTCCGATAACTCTGTCATGAGTTTACCCTTGGCCGAACTTTCTTTAGTCAACTCTCTCTCTGTGTGCTCACAAGCTATTCTCAAATTGTCTATTTTCTGTCTACAACCGTCTAACTCTGTCTCAAGCTCCAACACTTTTGCTACCATTGTATCTTTGGTGCCACATGCTTCAGACAACTTTATCTCACTTTCCACAACTGAATGTTCCAACTGCTCGATTGTATTTTTGCACCCTTCCAAGTCCACAGTCAAGAGCTTAATCTGGTGTTCCAAATCCGCCCTCTCCAAGTTCGGTGCGGCATAGCTAGGGGCAGATGACATCATCGAATCAGGATTGGTAAATGCTGCTTCTTCGAGCGCCGGTGGAAGTGTGGGTAAAGGCGTTTCTGGAAGTGGAAGTTTTCGGACAGCAGTAGCCCTAGACACATCCTCTAATTCTTTCTCAAGAGATTCAATTTTTTCTCTAGCCACGGATAGCTCCACCAACAAACTCTCGCAGCGGTCTTCGAATTCATGCTCCCGATCACGTTGTGCATCCACGTGTGATTGTAAGTCCGCAACTTGAGATCGCAAATGAATCAACTTTTGCACGCTGGCATCCTGCGTGGTGTTTGTGTAAGTTCACATTTTACGCTTACTCTTTTTTACGTTGTATGTGTATTCGTGCGTCAATGGCACTGGAAAGCCTATCAACGTGTCAGTAGGCTGTGCTTCGTGTATTGTGTGTACGTGAGCTTGCAGTTTGTACGAATCTACATATAAAACTGAAACAAAGCAACTATGTGATGAACATTTAACAATAGTTTAACAGAATATTATTTTGCTCCGACGTACAATCTTGTTTTATTCACACACACACATATATGGTTTCTGGCAGTGTGAAGTGAACTCAGTATATACCTGAGGTTGGGCTTGGCTGACACCTTCTATTTGCGAGTGTGCGTTCTCCAGTTGAATCTCGAGATCCATAATAGTTTCATTGGCAATCGCGAGCTCCATAGACAGATCCTGTTCATTTTATGGCAACGCGTGAGAGTGCAGTATAAATATATTATTTATGTTGATCGAGGATATGTAAATTTCATCTTCAGGAATGCATACATATTCTGTCCTCAGTAATACATATATATAGGTTATGTATGTATGTAATGTGTTGTTTGACAACCCTAATACACAATGTAGTATGTATGTACGATCGAGGTATCATCTCTTGGTGAACTTATACTTACTTGCTTTATACTGTTTCGCACGTATATAAGCACAATCTTTTGTATTGTGAACTACGGGCTAACTTTCGAATTTGTATATGGGCCACTTATAAAAAACCAAGTTAAACTGACTCAACTGTACACGCACATCCCAAGGACAAATACATAATACCACAAAAATACAAACTCACGTGTATGCACATGAACCAAACAATCATTCAGAAAAAGAAAATCAAGTCAACAAAGACAGCTAAATTGAAATGAAAAGCAAGACGCACGTATGAAAACCATATAAATGATATACTTCGAAAGAATCTAATACGCATACTTGTCAACCGTGTCCTCTCCCAAACGACTCTATACAGACAAAACCAGATTCATTAGCCATATAAAAAAGGCAGTACAACTCACTTGTTTGTCAGAATACGTCTTGGAAACAGTCTCTTTTCGCGCTCTCTTCTCTGTCTCGACTAGAATTTCATCTAAACGCTCACGGTCATTTTTAAGTTTGTCAATCTCACAAGAAAGAGCATCCTCTTTGGCATGGGCATTGGCCAAATCTCTTTCATAACCAGACATTAAGATCAATCGCTCTTCTAACTCTTTCTTCGAGCATTCTAGGTTCTGCATGTATGTATGTATGTATGTATGTATGTATGTATGTATGTATGTATGTATGTATGTATGTATGTATGTAGTATACATACATACATGTGATATAACGCGTTCACATCATATTTTACTCTACCTTCACCCTAGTGTGGGCCTCAGCGAGGTCCTGTTCATACTCCGTCAAACGTCTTACAGTCTTCGGATGAGTAGGTGAATCCTCAACTTCACTCGGAACTACCGCATTGTGTTGGTGCGCAACATTGGCGTGTGAGGGATAAGAAATAAAATATGTATGTTTAAGTAAGTATTCTTGTTGTATAGACCCACAAGCGCTTAACCTGATTTGTTGTGAATGCACATTGCGTAGAAGGCCGTTTTATTTTCTAGCTCTAATTTATTACTCCTGTTTCATGTCCTTCAAGACAATGAAAGGGGCGTCGAACTCGTGACGCTCTACATATACGCATTATTTACTTACAAAAACATTTCAACGGAAACACGAAATACACAATTTTCTTCATACCTTCCTCATCGCTTCCCTTTACACTAGCACCAGTTTCTGCGTCGTCCATGTCCTCGAAGCTAAGATCTTCGTTTCCCCAACCATCACCATCACGATTGATATTATCGGAATCTTTAAATGAATCTTCCGTGTGCTTACTTCGTGTACGTACTTCCACACCTTCATGCTGAGGGACTGGACAAACACGAAATTATGTGAAACTGTTGTGAACATCATTTGCACGAATATGGCCAGTCTAGGTACAATTGGTAGGGCAACTCAAGTGTAGTGGTCATAGAATTCGTTGTTTGCACCATAACTATCCATCTGGTATTCAACTGTCTTATCATGCAATCATAGATTGTAAAAAATTTACAAACAATTCTATAAACAAATACATATCGTGCGCAAACGAACACACTCACATACATATCTGATTTTCTAGATCAACAATCTTCTCTTGTTGCTGAAATGCGGCTTTTTCAAGGTCAGACACACGCTCATGCGCAGTGACAAGTTCTAGCTCTTTCTGCGCAATTGCGTCCAGCGCTCTGTCTCTCTCTTCTCTCAAATAATGTTCTGTTTCTAGGTTGTTCACCAGACCATGCACGCGAACAGTATCTTGGTCCTATGATGCACATGCCATTTTTTGGGTCGGGTTATGTACAATGTTAATCTCTGTGTTAAACTTTGTCACAAAACATTCGTCAGTGTTATTTTCTCGCACACTGTAGGCCTTGTAAGCCTGTAAAATCTGTATATGCACAGCACTCCTCAAAAGATGCATGAATTATACATACACGGACGGGCTGAGAATTATAGTCATGCCGGCATGCTGAATGTTCAACAAAGCCAATACACATCATACGAGGATAGATATACACAGAATACATAACAAGATGTAAATGATACTATACACTTTCAGCATACAAAGGTACTAAGAATATGATAAATGTACTACACATACAAGGTTCGTATCAAAACTACAATACATCTGGAAATCACGCACACATATATACAAGCACTACGTATGGATTTACAAGCTGATATTTACATCTAAGTAATAGAAGATACAAACAATATATATGTCGCAGATACATGCACGAGTACGTACCTGAGCCTGGGGAGAAACCAGTCCTTGGAGTTGTGCAATACCTGCACTGTCTTTGAAGAGTGCGTCACATAGTCGTCGTTCATTATCATCAGCATCAGAATCATTTCCAATACTTATAATACCTGTCGTTAATTGTATGTACATGTGTGTGTGCGTGTGTGTGTGTGTGTGTGTGTGTGCTACGCTTACATGCACACCTGCGCACAATCGAGCATACACAAACTAGGAAAGAGTATGGTACAATCTTGAGGCAAGCATATAATAACAACTACAACTAGAATTACTTCTGCTGCGTGTGACCTCCGTAGCAGCAGGCACGCCAGGCTCATTCTCTAGTAGTTGTTGCTTTGAGTCGAGGGTATCACCGTGATCCCCACAAATGGCTTTGAGAGGACCACTTGCTTTGACTAGTAACTTCCTCGTCTCACTGAGTTGTGCGAGAAGTTCTGTCCTATCTTCTGCATGGGCTGGCAAAACCTTGCTTTCCTGTATTAACGCATTGTAAATGTGTGTGTGATAGCCGGGTTGATTGTTGACATAAAATATTTGCAAATCGAAGTACATAATCATGTGATAGTGTGGGTATGAATGAGGGATGCCGTTGATAGAACACGTACTCACGCGGGCATACACACATGATACACACGTAGATTATACGCTTTTTCCCACTCATGTGCGTTTATATATACACACATAAACGTAAACGTACACATAGCACTAAACCTCCCCACCTGAAGCAAGGCATAAACTTTCTCGCATTGTACAAGAAGTGCATCTCTTTCTGCTCGTACATAGTACCCGACATTTATTGCATCGCTTCTCCCGTGTGTCTGCATTCTGACATTAGTAAGCAGATCTCTCTCATCTCTGTTGTACATATCGTACAAGCAAGTACAGTACGTTAGATTATGTGTGAGGAACATATGTGACGCAGTGAACGCTGGAGACGGCAACGAATGCTGTACGGCGATTGAAAGGGCAGTGGACAATCAATCACATATATACACATAACCATATTCATAATGTTTATACAGATTAACACATACGATATAATCACGTGAACACGGCTCAGTGTGCAATCCTCTGTCCAGTTAGTGTTAGAGCTTGTAATTTACCTACTCCATATTTCTCCCACTCTGACTCATTGATGCATACAGACATGCAAAAAAAAACACTCCAGCAGCTGCACTCCTCTTTAATACACATCCCCATTCCTCATAAGCACTCATACTATATTTTCGTCTCACAAACCAGGAAAATCACTACACACAAAAACTAGCATGCTCACTGCCAGAGGTACACGTACACGCATAGGCTAAATCGATACTCACTTGATTAATCGTGCTTCGCCCTCCATCCCTGTCAATCGTGCTTTGAAAATCTCTTGTTCTGTGTCATTTCTTACAACACTCTCGCCGAATGCTGCCAACTCTTGTGTTTTCTCCTCGAGAGCCAATGAGAGAAGTTCTGCTTCCGTCTCCGCAGATTTCAACGCACGTGTTTTCTGGTCAAGTGCCAATGAGAGCTTTTTTATATCCACCTCCACATCATGCATACATGTGTTTGCGTCTGTTCTTAAACACACGCTGTCTTGCAATTTCACTATTTCTTTTTCTTTTTCATCCATTGCTGTGGAAAGTGCTTCAATATCGTCCTCCATCTCCTGCACGCGTGCCTCTGTCTGTGCGTGCATTGTCTCCTTCTCTCTTAGTAAAATAAGTTCATGTTCTGTTTCATTCAGTGCAGTAGAAAGCTCTTCAATTTCTGCTTCCATCTCCTGTACGCGTACTTGTGTCTGCTCGTACAAGGTCTCCCTCTCTCTTAGTGAAACAAGTTCATGTTCTTTTTCATCCAGTGCCGTAGAGAGTGCTTCAACATCTGCCTCCATATCTTGCACGCGTGCCTCAGTCTGCATGTATGTAGACTCCTTCTCTCTTAGCGAAACAACTTCATGTTCTTTTTCACTCAGTGCTGTAGAGAGTGCTTCAACATCTGCCTCCATATCTTGCATGCGTGCCTCAGTCTGCGTGTACGTAGACTCCTTCTCTCTTAAAGAAACAAGTTCATGTTCTTTTTCATCCAGTGCTATAGAAAGTGCTTCAATATCTGTTTGCATATCCTGTGCAGGTGCCTCTGTAGGCATTTCTGAAGTCTCTTTCTCTCTTAGTAAAACAAATTCATGTTCTTTTTCATTCAGTGCAGTAGAAAGTGCTTCAATATCTGCTTCCATCTCCTGCACGCGTGCTTCTGTCTGCGCGTACAACGTCTCTTTCTCTCTTAGTGAAACAAGTTCATGTTCTTTTTCTTCAAGGGCTGTAGAAAGTGCTTCAACATCTGCCTCCGTATCCTGCATGCGTGCCTCTGTCTGCGTGTACGTAAACTCCTTCTCTCTTAGTGAAACAAGTTCATGTTCTTTTTCATCCAGTGCTGTAGAAAGTACTTCAATTTCTGTTTCCATCTCCTGTACGCGTTCTTGTGTCTGCTCGTACATGGTCTCTCTCTCTCTTAGTGAAGCAAGTTCATGTTCTTTTTCATCCAGTGCTATAGAAAGTGCTTCGATATCTGTTTGCAACTCCTGTGCATGTGCCTCTGTAGGTGTTTCCGAAGTCTCTCTCTCTCTTAGTGAAACAACTTCATGTTCTTTTTCATCCGGTGCTATGGAACTGGCTTCTTCAATTTCCGCATCCATCACCTGCACGCGTGCTTCTTTCTGCACGTACATAGTCTCCCTCTCTCTTAGTGAAACAAGTTCATGTTCTTTTTCATCCAGTGCGGTTGAGAGTGCTTCAATATCTGCCTCCATATTTTTTAAGCGTGCCTGTGTCTGCGTGTACATATCGTCGACACGTATCTGTGTGCCTATATCTGTATCTGGTTGTACAATGTCTCTATGCCTCAGTGTCATTAGTTCGTGCTCCTTTTCGTCAAGAGCAGTCGAGAGTTCTTGAATCTGTTGATGATCCGCATTTCTCGCTTGGGTGAGAGTTTCTATATTATCTTTCAGTTGAAGGACCAGTGCTTCTCTTTGTTCAAGTGCACCCACAAGTGCTTCAATTTCCGCCTCTTTCGACTGCAAGGGTGTGAGGAAACATATGGTACGTGTCAGTGTATTCGTATATCTGTATGTGCGTGTTCGTAGTTTGGTGTTTACAGCATTGCATGTCTGTAGTTCTACGCTGCACGCCCTACTTCGCTCACCAGTTCCTCTTCCGACTCTGATACTTCTTCTGAATTAATGGTCGTGTTTGTTTATGTGCGCATGTGTGAGTCCAAAGATTTCATACATACGGAAGAACTTACAGATCCTTGAGCACCCTGCTCGATCGTCATACTGAGGTCACGATACTCAGCCTTGAGATCCTCCACTTGAGCAGTTCGCTCCACAAGCTCAACTGCAATTGAACATAATATGCTTAACAAATTCTTGGACAAGCGTTGAAGCATGTGATCGTAAATGTAAATATACTTTATCCAATTTAAAGCATAGCTCATGCAACTCGTAGGTACCTATAAACTTGCAACATATACAAACGCAAGTACTAAAGACGTTTCTATAATCAGCATGTCGATCATGCAAGCAGAAATATGATCACCTTCTCAACTAACCTTCTGGATACGTACACTCACATAAACATATAAACACAGGCCGTAAACACACTGAGCTGAGGTGCATATGGTTGTCGGTCGCATATAAAGACTATGCGTCCAAGCCCCCATACACAAATATTTCCTGCTCCTGTACGCACGCAAACAAATTTACACACAAGCGCGCATGTATGTACAAACCAAGAGCAAAGACCTCCTGTCAGTGTACATCTGCAACCAACAGTACATTACTTCTCGCTTCGTCCATTTGCATATACAATTTCATACACAGGTGAGAGGCACAAAACATGTATGTAAGTATATAATATAATACCTTCAATGTCCTCCTTTGCAGACTCGGCGTTACTCAACTGCTCGTCTACAATGAGTAGCAACTCATTTCTCTCTTCCAACTCTGCCTCAAGCATACTCACCTTCGCTTGGTAGTCTATTAACATTTCTGAGGTACGCGTTTGGGATGAGTGCGAGTGCTATTGCGTTTACATATTGCTTGTGTCTATACCAGGGGTACAGGTATTTACACAACGATAGTGTGGTTATTCTTGCTAAGGAGTTCAGGAGGAGATACTTCATATATGGACCTGTGTGTACTATTCAGAAGACGGTTGTATATGCTTTTGCGTAGCACACAAACATAAATAGGAATACATATTGATTACCTTCGTTTTGAGCCAATTTTTGAACTTGCTGTTTACTGGCAGTGAGGCGCTCGGCATAGTCCTGACTTTCTATTTCAAGTCTAGCAATATCGGCATCCTTATTACGCATATCAGCATTCACCTCCTGTAACTGTCGCATAATCAGCTCCGCCTCACCCTCACTTGTACGACATTTATCATCTCTCTGATTGGGTTCACGAGTGTATATGTGTGTAACGTCTTCATGTATGCGTTTATTGTGCGTACACAATTAGTCAACAATATAGTGTCTACCTGGTAGGCAAGTGATTTCCTAGCCCAACAATATCAATACAATATATTCTCTGCTGCGCACGTATCTTCACCTCGTGTGCGGGTGCGGGTGTGGGTGTGTGGGTGTGGGTGTGGGTGTGGGTGTGGGTGTGGGTGTGGGTGTGTGGGTGTGTGGGTGCGTACATTTATTGGTCAACATGTACATGGGTGCATATAAATTGCAAGAACAGATATGAAACAATAAAGAAAGGCACATCTGAAGAGATACAGTCACTCAAAGAAGGCCAAAGGCAGTGAAAGAAGTAGATCTATACACACAGGGCAAACAATACATACTTCACGTAAAGTGACAGCCTCTGCAGTGAGTTCGTCAATTGTACAAATCAACTGTTTGAATAAAGCATACAACGCATATGTTAATTTGATCCAGTATCATATATAGGCACGTGTCTGCTCGTGCGCATGCTTGCTTTGTACGTTCTTCGTTCGTGTATATGTTTGCGGGTAATAATTTCTTTGTTGTGGTACAAATTACGCTCGTACTCCACACACACAACTCATGTACACTTTGATAACAACTCAATTTAAAAGAAATTATACGTACATACTCGCTATATCACCTTATATACCATAAATAACATGTATAATATCTTCACAGTAATACCTCTTCATGTGCACGTTGTCCTTCATCTAAGCGCTCCTCAGCCAATTGAATTGCATGTTCACGTTCGTTCAAACTGTGATGTAGCACTTCAATTTCCTCCTGGAACGCCGTTATCTGGTTTGAATTTTCGCGTACACTCACTTCCAGGGCCTCCTCTCTCTCTCGTCCATTATCAATTTCTCTCTCCTTTGCTTGTAATTGGTCAAGGAGTTCATCCCTTATACAGGTACACAATATTAATTCATTCAAAGATCAACTCATGCAGGATACATTATACACATGTAAGCATAAACATATATACGTGTACACATGCACACAGGAAGATATGCAGGCAGTTTAAACTAATGTTTACATATATTAGCTGTTCATTAATATGCTCTAGTCCAGTTTTCAAACAAACACACACATATATATATATATATATCTGTACACGTACCGCTCAATTTCTGACAGAGCATGATCTTCTATATTAAACTCTATATTCTCTATTCTGGTTTTCAACTGCGTGCATATAGCATTAGTTTCATTCAACTCTCGTTCTTTCTCACTACACGTCTGAATTGCCTTCACAAGCGCATTCTCAAGTTCAGCCACTCTGGAATCAAATTCCATTTGTACATGGGTGTTCTTCCTTTCCAGAGTATATATTTGTTCTTTCTGTCCTAATATTACTTCGTCTCTCTGAGCTAGTTGCTGGGCGAGTGAGTCTGCGTTCACATCAGCTGTACGTAGATAGTTCATGTTCACGTCGATATCAGTATGTTCCTGCTGCTGATAAGGCGAAGGAAGAGAATGCATGGAGTTAGACTACTTGTCATGTTTATATGTACGAACATATGACTTGCGTGCGTGATACTCTTTGACGCCTCACAGTGTCCAGTATGGTCAAAGACAAAACTGGTGGCAGACGCTCAAATAACTCTAGTTTTCTGCCAACATGCACAAACGTGTGAATGTATATACAAGCAAGCGAGTGCCTGACGTACTCAAGTGTAGCTCTGCACGAAAATATACGAAACAAACAAGAAAAACTTGGTCATCAAAAACTCTAAAACAGCACAATCGGAAATTCACCTCTACTTCTTCCCAATCGTCTTCTCCGGACCCACTCCCCAGCCCCACTTGCATTCCATGTGTGGAATTATCGGTATGAACAGCCCCGTCGATGTATATCTGCTCGTCATGTAGGTTTAAAGTATTCGCATACACTGTTTTTGGGTCGTCATTTTTACCCACGTGAACCTCTTTTCTACAGCCTTCATTCGGTGATTGTGCTATTGTATGCGGGTATGTGGGTGTGTGCATATGATCGCCAGCGTTGTTGTCCGTGCTGTTTTCTGTGCAGTTGCCATGGCCGTTGAGGTTGACCAACTGTTCGACCCGTTCACTGCATTCATGCCCTGGTAGTAAGTGAAGGGGAGTCTCGGGGACGATCGTCCGACGCTCTCTTGCCGGAACAACAGGTGTTTCCGGCACTTCATACCCACTCACTGACTCTCCATCACCGAAAGATGACCTATCCCATCCCTGTTTTATTGAATTCATTGATGTGCATGTGTTTGTGTAAAGTGTGTGGGTGCATGCAGGAGTATTTGGTTGTGGTCAGTTAGCATTCGGTACATATAAATGTAAGATTCTCTGCCTTCTAAAACTACAGGGGAATCAAACCCGTTAGGCGAATGAATGTAGTGCGATGCTGTGCAAGACTTGGTCGGCTGATTCAACACATGTACACTCTCACGATTACAAACTACGAATGCAGGTACTGGACATATATGCATGTAAATCAGTGCAGAGGATACATTATATGTATATACATTATCGTCGTCATCTTCGACCGTAGCGTGTATGTGTGAAGAATGATCGTTGACGGATGCCTCCCTGCGAAATGAATCATTGTCACACAGTTGTTCACTTTTGGCGTCAGTGTTTATATTCTGTGCAAGAGAGTCTTCGTGTATCTGTGCGTGTCTGTGCGTGTCTATGTCTGCCCTTGCGATGGCGTCCTTCGACAGTGCAAGTTTTCTTTCATTGTGCTCGTCGGAGACCGAACGGGTGTCTACATTGCCATGTTCGTGTCCTTGCCCATATGGCGGTACTGTCTCATGTTCGTTGACTGTGAGTACCTGCTCTATTTCAGGCACACTTGCACAACCTAGTATATGTTCATCGAAAGACTCATCCCCCCACCCAGACTGTGAGTCTTCCCACCCGCCATTATTATTCATGCCACCGACATACAAGTCTGATTGTGGAGCATGCATCAATCCTGAATGATCAGCGTGCTCGTCAACACCAACCTGCATTTCGTCGTAGATCTCTTCGTGTTTGATCTCAAGCACAGGTTTCTGTTCTCTCTCGTGCATATGTGAGGACTCGGTTTCGTGAGCATTGAGGGTGGATGCCTTTTCACCACTTTCGGTTTTACTGTATGTGCATAATTGTGGATGGGTATACATGTTAGCGTCAGGGACCTGTATCTCACCGAATGCCTCGTCCTCCCATCCACCTCCATCACCAAACTTTGACTCCTGTTTCGTCGCTGCCGTATCTTCAATCACAGTGTCCTGAAATTTCGACGTCATGCCTTCAATGACTTGCTCTGGGTCATTCGGGTTATCTTGAGTGTTGGATAAAGTCACATTATCCATTGTTTGTGGTTCTGGTTCGAGTACAGCACTTGAGTCGTCTACCCCAGTATGTACATTGTATGTATTCTCACGTTTTAATACACGTAGCATAGCATTATTGTGTTTGCCCTCAGCAATTGAAACAGGAGTCTCTCCTTTCCTGTTGGCTGTAGAAAGTGTATGTGTTCTGTGAACAAAAGGGTATACATAATATATATACGAGTGTGTTGCTAGTGAGTGCTTGCGGATAGAGTTGGTGTGTAAATGCGAATCATACCAGCGGTGGGGTTAGCTCCAAAACCGACCAGAAGCTCCGCGACCTCTAGTTCTCCTTTATCAACGGCTTTATGTAGTGCAGTACTCTTCGTTCGATCGACTTTGTCAACATCGACTCCATGCTCTAACAGTTTTGCAACTACCTCAAGCCTGAAAAGAAATATGTTATATGCACAAGCGATATGTTCGTGTTAGGATTGCGTCTGCGTGCACTATAATATCGACTTTATTGGCAATGCTATAATACACAATGGAGGGCAAGAACATCCCCTCTACGCTATCAAACTACCTCAAGCCTGAAAAGAAATATGTTATATGCACAAGCGATATGTTCGTGTTAGGATTGTGTCTGCGTGCACTATAATATCGACTTTATTGGCAATGCTATAATACACAATGGAGGGCAAGAACATCCCCTCTACGCTATCATATATCAGGTTGCACGTACCTCGTCCCAGGACGTGCATGTGATTGTGAAGTGCATGGACCACGTGAGTAAAGGAAAAAAATATCAAGTATTACACCACAGAGTGCAGAGCACAAATCCCATCCCTCACACGATGAGAGTGGGATACGTGTGAACATGATGGGTTAATCGCTGTGTGGAATTGTATGCTTATATGTAGCCTAAAATGACATTAAAAACAAACATGCTCATGTGCGGCATGGATCACATTAATGGGAGTTTTCATTTCGCATATTAAAAGACACTTGCACAAACATGAGCATAACAAACGAACAAATGTGCTAAAATCATAGATGAGCTGCGAGTTTGAGTACATACTTTCCCAATGTCGACGCGAGATGAAGAGGTCTAGAGCCATTTTGTGAACGCGCGGTCAAATCAGCACCATGTGAGATTAACTCACTTACAATGCCGACATCACCAAAATATGCCGCAATGTGCAAGGCAGTCCACTTCTTCTTTTCAGGATTCGCCCAGTTTATGTCTGTTGGTGATGAGGACTCCAGGAGTATGTGTACCAACTCGACATCTTGGTTCTCTATTGCGTTGAATAAATCCATTGCATGTGTTTGCATATATAGGTATACCACACGTTAAATCTCGATGAGCGGTTGGAATAAAACAAAAAATTCAACCTCCTCAATACACTAGTGCTTTTAGCCCTTGGGAAACGATGTACTCGATTGCGAATTGGACACACTTAAACATGTATGAGATCTTTAGGAAGAGGATCTACCTATGAATATTTGAGCCTCCACGCACGCACGCATGCACGCACGCACGCACAAATGTATGTAGCGGTGGTTAATAATGTGAGTGAGTGAGTGAGTGAGTGAGTGAGTGAGTGAGTGAGTCAGTGAGTGAGTGAGTGAGTCAGTGAGTGAGTGAGTGAGTCAGTGAGTGAGTGAGTGTAAGAGTGTTTGTATGCGTGTGTATGTATGTATGTTATGTGCCTGTACTACAAGTCCTAGCCGTGGGCTGCAGCTTGTGTGTGTTTTGTGTTGTCTGTGGGGGTTTTGTTTTGGTTCCATTTAATGTTACTTTTGTAGGTATTATTAAAGTATCAGGAAAAAAACAGGCGGCGGGCGGAAGAGGTGGTGAGAGGACAAGGTGTCAAAGTGTCAACGTGTCAAAGTGTCAACGTGTCATGTTGTCACGAATATTTATTGCATTATTATGTTCGGTTTGTCTGTGTGCACAAGGTTTCAGTTTGTTTTCATTTAGATGCGTGTTGCTGGGTCATTACTAGTCATATGTCTACATCAAAAAGTACTCTTTCTATTCTACTCAACAGTAGCGGTACGTCACCCTAGATACAGTCAACTGCATTATTAGCTGTCAGGAGCTCAGCATCGAGATTCTTCGTCGATGCTTGTGCTACAATATTTCCTGTTTTACGCCCAGTACGTTCCTGAAGTTTCAACATCAGCCGTCCTGTCGCTAAGAAGTTAGGTTGACCCTCTCCATCAAAGAATGAACCGGCAAGGTCTTCTAAATTCTCAGGGTTAGCAAATCTATCTTTTCTCCTCGCAAGGATAAACTCTGTCCCTGTCGCTGAGATACCAGCGGCCACAAGTGTTTTTTCAGTGTCAATAACGCTAGCTGTTCTAGCCAGAGAGCCGTACACTTGCACGTTCGCTGCGAATATAAGAGCCAAGCATGTCGTACTTGAGAGAGACTTCAATGTCCACATTTTGTTTTGATTGCATCCGTTGCTTGTTTAGTTTGTACTACGTTTGAACTACATATATTGTAGACGAAGCTTGCTTTATATTCATCGTAAGACTATATTTCTACCGCATCTGGAAGGAATCGAGATACTACGCTATAATTGGCTTAGATACAGAAATAATAATAGAACTTTTTATTGAACAAACATTCCTCAACATACATATATATACGCGGAACGAGTATTGGACGTTGCGATTATAGATGAACTCAATCAATACTCTACGCGGACAATGTTGCCGAGTCCAACAAATATCAACACAGAATTATTCATTATTTCCGTTAAACTGAATATACTGTTTCTCCGCTATGATTAGAACGCGTGAGTTAAGACTCTAAATTAGTTTTTCACACAATCATTTCCGACGACGTCATCTATGTATTGATAACACACATCTTGCTTGGAATTCAACATTCATGACGCATATGCATAGTTTCAGTTATGGTGATCGATGCACAACTATTTGCACAGTATTATTAACACTCTTGGGTTATATTTTGACTTGCCCATGTGTGTACCACATTTCGGGTTGTTATCTATTCAGATGCGTGTTCTATCATTACTAGCAATATGAAGATTTGAAATTCTTTGGAAGATTATCGCTTTTGTGTTCATTGGTTGCTACATGTCTACATCACAAAGTACTCTTTCTGTTCCATTCAACATCAGCAATTTCTTCGCAAAAATCATTCATACACCGGTACGTCACCCTAGACAGCATTGAAGTCAACTGCATTAGTAGCTTCACAGCGCTCAGGCGTGGGCTAAGACTTTCAATTAGTATTTTCAACCGTGATGATCGATGCATAACTATTTTTCGTAGTGTTGTAAATATAAAAACACTGTTCAACCATATTGTGTACAAGATCGCAGAGAAATAAAGAGTCTTCATGCTAATACAAAGCAAGCTTCGTTCACTATATAGATCAAACGTGATACAAACTAAACAAGCAACCGATAAAATCACAAAATAAATGTGGATACCGAAATCTCTCTCAAGCACGGCATGGTTGGCCCTTATGTACGCAGCAAACGTGCAAGTGTATGGCGCCCTGGAGAGAACACTAGTGAATGCGTTTCGACTATCTGACCATTGAACTGTTGGATTTGACGAGAATACATCCCTTGACCTTGTTTCCTTAGGTGGATATGTTTCATCTAACTTCAGAGAGGCAGAACACCAGTACTTGCATGAAGTGGATGCGGATGCATTGGAACGTACTGAGCGTAGTGCTGGAATACTTGAAACTGTTCTCGAGTGGGCAATCTAGCAACCATATCTACTGAGAATGTTGGACAACACTGGGCGCAGTGACGCTAGTATTGGAGCTGACAGACCTCCACGACCGGAAATTGTCCACGCGGGCTTGAATGGTGACCTTGCGGGAAATTAATGGAACTGCCCCTTCATGAAGCGTATTGCAAAATTAGCTTGCGGGTTGTTAGCACGGAAGACGCTAGACGAGTCTAACAAAGCTTCTTCGTTGGTCATGAGACTACATTTACATTTTGCAGTGTTGCGGAGATGGCGTTGACGATGAATTCACAATCATCAGCATGACACATATTTTAGCAGGAAATTGCTACTGTTGAAAAGAACAAATAAATATTTTTTTATGTAGGCATGTAGGACCTAATGCACACATAAGCGATAATCTTCCCCAATAATTACATATCTTCATATTGCTAGTAATGATCCAGAAACACATCTAAGCAGAAAACAAACCGAAACCTCGTGTACACGGGCAAGTCGATCGTAATCGATTAAATGTCTACAAACACTACGAAAAATAGTTATGCATTGATCACCACGACTGAAGAAACTAATTGAAATTCTCAACTCACGCGTTCTAATCATAGCGGAGAAACAGTATATGAGTTCAACGGAAAATTTAATAATGCTGTGTTGATATTCGTTGGACTCAGCAACATTGTCCGGGGTAGAGTATTGATGGAGTTCATCTATAATCGCAGCGCCAAGTACTCGTACCTTTCATCTGCGTTTATCAGATCGGCAAATCAGTTACATCCATGTTGAGGAATGTTTGTTCAATAAAAGTTGAGGAATGTTTGTTCAATGAAAAATTCTATTATTATTTCTGTATCTAAGCCAATTATAGCGTAGTATCCCGATTCCTTCCAGATGCGGTAGAAATATAGTCTTACGATGAATATAAAGCAAGCTTCGTCTACAATATATGTAGTTCAAACGTAGTACAAACTAAACAAGCAACGGATGCAATCAAAACAAAATGTGGACACTGAAGTCTCTCTCAAGTACGACATGCTTGGCTCTTATATTCGCAGCGAACGTGCAAGTGTACGGCGCTCCGACGAGAATAGCTGCCGTTGTTGGCCCTATAATGGAAGCTGAACTCGCACGGACAACGCAAGAGTACGACGATCTCGCGAGAAAAGCTAGATTTGCCGGCCCTTATAGATTTGATGCTACTCTCCGTAGTGCACTCGCTAACCCCGATACGACGATGGAAGCTAGAGATGTTGAAAGTGTTGCTATATCAGTGCACGGCACTCCGGCGAGATTAGCTATAGTTGTTGACTCTGGTGATTTTGAAGATAAAAAATATTATCTACCTACCTTCGCATTGGCAGAACAGCAGAACACGTATGATGTTTCTTGGTAGATATAGAAAGAGTACTTTTCGATGTATAGATATATTGCTAGTAATAACCAGCAACACACATCACATGGAAAAAAAACTGAAACCTGGTGCACACAGACAAGTCGAACATAATCCAATAAATATTACAATGTCTACGAATGCTACGAAAAATACTTATGCATTGATCACCACGACTGAAGAAACTAATTGAAATGTCTCAACTCACGCGTTCTAATCATAGCGGAGAAACAGTATATTAAGTTTAACAGAAATAATGAGTAATGCTGTGTTGATATTTATTGGACTTGGCAACATTATCCGGGTAGAGTATTGATGGATTTCATCTACACTCGCAAGCCAAATACCCGTACATTCCATCAGCGTTTATATCGTCGGACAAATAGAGTCTTTGCGTTAAACATGAAGCAAGCCTCGTTCACAATACAAAGATAAAAACATGATGCAAACACAAAATAAATGTGGTCACCGAAATCTCTCTCAAGCATGACACGCTTGGCCTTATATTCGCAGCAAACGTGCATTTGTATGGCGCTTCGTAGAGAATACTAGCGATTGCAGTTAGAGTTGCTGACTATGTAACAGTTGGATTTGACGAAAATATAATCGTTGACCGTGTTTCGTTTCGTGGATATGATCTACCTAACGTCGTAGAGGCAGAACAACAGGCTAAGCATTTATAGTAATACACTTAATGTCCTACTTCCAACTGCTATGCAACGTAGAGTTGCTGATTGTACAGTTCCTGAATTCCATAAGAGCAGGTATAGTTACGATGGTGGGTTAGATATACATGAGGGTCCTAACATTCTGGATTGAGATGTTTTTCTTGCATTTCCAGTGTGGACAAATGTGAGCGTTGTCTTCAGGGTTTGTCCTGGTGTAATGTATGGAGGTGGCATGATATTAATTAGAATGCCTCATTCTTCGAGCGAGCGCAGGATGTCATCATGATGTCATGGTGTCACAATGTTGTTTACGGGTTTTCGTATTCTCCGGTCACATAAACACCAAACACACACACACACACACACACACACGCACACACACACACACACACACACACACACACACACACACACACACAC
>JAWQFL010000017.1:378506-420003 GCA_033442365.1 Creolimax fragrantissima | reverse complement strand
ACACACACATACACACACATACACACACACACACACACACATATATATATATATATATATACTTTAAAACGAAATTAATACGACCTTTCCCATTTTGAAAGATTCTTCGATATTCTGATACGTAATCATAATGACAGTGAATTTTGAACACGACAAGGACCAGAACAACTTTCTCGAAGAAGTACGTACATAAACCACATACATATTCGTTTAATTCAAGGCATGTTTACGAAAGGAGTTGCAACGAAGTTGATTGCATATTTTCACATCACTGTTTGCATGTATAATAAATCACATTATGCCGGATATTCCTAACCACACCTTGCACTCATGCGCACGTGTAGATTCTGGGTGAGAAATCTTTAGAATTCGTTAACGGCCGTAATGAGCATGCCATAACTGCATTAGGCGATCCTAAGGAGTCGCCCACGTACTCTCGCGTATTGGCAATTCTAGATTCGAAGGACAAGATCCCCCGTCCCACGCAAATCAATGCTCATATTTACAACTTCTGGACCGATGAGAATCATAAAAGAGGTCTCTGGAGAAGAACCACCTTAAAGGTCTGTATTTCGCCTGCATTCTACCACACTTGCGCAATCCTGCGCAAGAGTCACTTGGACGCATTTGTTCATGTGCGTATTCATGAACGTGCGCATACTTTAAACTAGCTCTAAAAGATGAGCACTATTGAGATTTTCCAAAATGCTACTAAGCTGACAGATATTTTTCAATGAACACTACGTGTCAAAGAAGATGAGCACGTTTATACATCCGTGTGTACATACATTTGCTCACGAGTATACATCCCAACACAGGGAGTAACCCATGTTTTATACCTTTCATACTTACCAATCCAAAACCAAAGATGTCCATTCACAAGCTCAATATTCATATACAAATACACAACCACGCCCACATAGACTCACATATGTCTGAAAAGCCAAAGTCTGTTTTCTTTCCTTACAGAGCTACCAGTCTACCGATACGGAGTGGGAAACTGTGTTAGATGTTGACGCCCTAGGAGAGAAGGAGGGAGAGAGCTGGGTATGGAAAGGTTATCATCTTTTGGAACAAGGCCCGGGTGAGACGTATGATCTTTGCCTATTATCTCTGTCTAGGGGAGGTGCAGACGCAACTGTCACTAGAGAATTCTCTCTGTCGCATAAAATGTTCCTGTCAGATTTGAGAGAGGACACATGGTATGCGTAGAAAGCCTTTGTACTTGAAGACACAGCATCACTATCAGTAACTGTTGTTTTACTTTGTTCCTAGCTTACTTGACTTATGTGAAATGGAGTTCATACACGTACGTATGTTTATTGTGCGAATAGATATTGACCCGACAGACTATGGGCATATACCAATATGAGAGTCTGCCTTTTAGCTCACTCATTACTAGATAGGCGTTGAGTTCTCGAGAGTCGAGTGTCTTTCTGTGGGTGGTATTTTGTGCTTTAGTTGTTTGTTTGTGTAAGGTTATCGACGATTCATCGACAAATTTTTGATTCGAAAGATTATATTTCATTATTGGAATTCTAAACACTCCTTTTGTATGTGAGTGTATGTTTGTGTCATGTACGTGTTATAACCCGATTGTGCTGTCATTACATAATGTACTGGTGTTTATATCTGAAGTGCGATTCATACTTGATTCTCGGTACAATTATTTACTTTCAGCAATAATTCCAAATTGTTGTCTATGGTGCCGTTCAATGTGCCTGAAGCCAAATCGAGTGTGTCGTACAAAGGAAGAGATGTTGTTCTCATCGGAACAAACGTTGGAAAAGACAGTCAGGTGGCACTATTATGTATACATGACTGTACGCCTGTGTTTGCTCCCAGACCGAGCTTCATTTTTTCGTGAATTGTTGAGTATGTGCTTCGTCCTGTGATCAATTCCATACTTTGTTGAAGATGTCGGAACATACTAGGACGATTATGTATTCGCGTTTGTGCCCGCATGTGTGTGATTATGCATTATGCTATAGTCTAGAACGTTTTAATCTATGTCCCTATGTATGTGTACATGTACTCTAACATCGACTCGCTGATTCGGACAGACTGATAGCGGATATCCGCGCACTATCATGGAGTGGCGTAGAGGTACTGAACTTTCATCAGCCAGAGCGTTATACACTGGTGAGAAGACCGATGTGGCCGTATCGGGGTATATTAGTGATCAGCGCGGTAGGGGAGGATGTATCTATGAGTGGCGTCATCGATCAATAACCTTCTACACTAGCACTAAGGCCATTCGAAAACTCACTGCTACAATGTCCGATGAGGGAGAATTCTCCCTGTCTCCCTGGTACGTACTTTATCTGTCAAAGCGAATGCATTGCAGATAAATAATTCTACCTACTCTGTGTGTACACCGTCACATCTGTGCACACCCTCAACTCGCACTCGTATTTCATATTCTTGCATAATCGTCAGCGTTAGGCCAGTGCAAATGTACGACATATGACGGAACATGCATCAACTTTGCGGTTTATTTTTTTACATATTTATATAACACCCCCGCATACACGTAGTGGTGAAACTGAGAGTGACGTAGGGTTTCAAGACTTGTGTGTCCCAGATGATGCCTCGTGTAGTCTATTTGCTACCCAATTTTTAATCAAGCCCCGATCAGAGTGGCTTGGGTTTCCCGCTGGCTCACTCTTGGCCGTAGATGTGGAGTCCCTGTTGGAAAAGGGTGCAGATGAATGTGTGTCTGAAGGTCAGTGTACATATTTATGTTTGCATGTTAGTACAAAGCTCGTATGCGTTACGAAAGTACTTTTTAAATGCACCCACTCGTACTCCTTCTTGAATCACCGGTGGCTGACATGTTTGTATGTATATGTGCATGCATTGTCAATAAGCTTGGCACACATACATCATCCTATACACTACTCCCGCGTAGATATTTACCCTACATTTACCCTAATGCACTTCAGTGCTCACATATATATATAAACGCAAACATATGTACCTTCTGTTAAAGTCCAGTGCTCGTTTCATAGTGTTATTCCACAACTACTCGGTCAATCACCACAGATATGCATAGATTGTAGTTCACAATGTGAATGCACATGTAATGACATACTCATACACCATCGGAATCTTATACTATGTACTATACGCAGGTTTGATTGCACCACTGTTTGTCCCTAGCGACAATTGCTCACTTGACGATTATACCGGGACCAACCAATTTATGATTGTGAGCACTCTGGAAGATGTGAAAATAAAGCTAGTATTCTGGAAGTGGTCCAGTGGACATTGGACTAAAGTTGGAGAGGAGAACGAAGCCTTAATTCGGTCTGCCTCTTGTAGGTAAATGCATGTATAATACATTGTATAGATATATGTGCATGTAAGTATCCATCTTGTTGTCACGTGACTGCCCAGTCGATTCTTACTTTCAGCGCACAGACCTGTTCGTTTTTTCAGCGCACAGACCTGTTCATTTTTTCAGCTCACAGACCTGTGTCTTGTTTTATACTCATAGACCTGTTGACTCGGACTCCAACAATGCTTTTTGGTTCACCACTAGCGGATTCACGCAACCCTCGAAGCTCTTTTTGGCTGACGTAGAGCAACACGGAGTCCAGTGCACGCAGGTGTGTGATGGTACACATGTAAATAGACAAATTGTACGTCTGTATGCACATATGTGCGATGTACATGCACATACATACATGCATAAGTATATATCTGTGTGTGCGCGTGCGAACATGTGTGTTAATGGAACTGTGTATCTATACCTAGCTTCTGTATGCGTGTTGAACCCCTAAATTATATACATTACTTGTATGTGTGTCGGTATATATGCGTTGATGCATATAGCCTGATAATATGATCCTATTGAAAGAGCTTCCCCAAATGTTTAATGCGGAAGGACTAGAAGTGCAACAATTCTTTGCCACAAGTACAGATGGAACCCAAGTCCCTTACTTCATTGTAGGTATGTCATGACACATGTACCCGTCTGATCCGTCACGACGATTTGCATTCTGATCGACCAATGTTCCCCATAGGAGTAACAGATTACTACCTTATAACAACATGTATATGTGTATATGTGTATATTGATAACAAAGGTAAAAAACCTGAGGTAATGGACGGATCAACACCCACATTACTCTATGGTTATGGTGGCTTTGAGGTGTCCCTCACGCCCAGTTATGCGAGTGTGGTGGGTTCTGCGTGGCTTGAGCGTGGAGGTTGCTTCGTTGAAGCGAATATTCGTGGTGGGGGTGAGTATGGACCTAAATGGCACAGAGCTGCGTTGAAGGAGAACAGACAGCTCGCGTATGACGACTTTATTGCCGTTGCCACTGATCTTATCAAGCGTAAGTCGGTGTTTCATTAATTCTATATGATCTTATTACTCATGCGTCTTAGCTCTTCATTTGCTGCAACGTGGGTTGTTTCGTTCAGGGACACTTTTGACGTAGGTTGTGTATGATCCCATTATAGCAAGGGTTTAGGGTCCTTTGTTGTATTCTCGCTTAGCCAGTCGCACAAACAAATGCAATTCTAAGAGCTTGTGTTTTTACTCACTTATGGTTGAATTTGAACTTGAACTTGTATCCATGTAATAACAGGTGGAATCACTAGTTCTGAACGCTTAGCTATTCGAGGTGGATCGAACGGAGGTCTTCTCATGGGGAATATGCTCGTCCAGCAACCTAAGGTATTGCAAAGCGACAATATGTGTTAATGCAGATATACATCCACATACAGGAACTGGCCTGTTTTTCACTAATATGAACAGGATAAATGGCCTTGCCAGTCTACACACCAGCACATTTGTATGTGCTCTTGATCACATGTACGCACATCGGACGCTCATTCGTTCGATTGCCCACGTATCTAAACTGATACACAGGGCCTATGGGGCGCCGTCCACTGCGCCGTCCCTCTACTAGACATGAGGCGTTTCCATAAATTATTAGCTGGTGCAAGTTGGATGGCTGAGTATGGAAATCCAGATACAGAAGATTGGGAGAACTTTCTGCACAAGTACTCACCATATCACATCCTGCAACAAATGACTACTCTCAGGTATACTTGTATGTTATACTCGTATCGAATCAGCTATATACACAGCGCAGAAACTTCTTTTCGATTTCTTCAGTCATGCTGTTTCTTTTATGTAAATGTTCTCATATACCGAGTTCTGAGATATGCTTTGGTTTTTTATCTTCCACAGACATGACAACGATACTCTTAGCGATGATAGCGTAATCGATACCCCTATTCTCTTCACCACGTCCACCCGAGATGATCGTGTACACCCTGGACACGCACGCAAGATGGTGAAAGCGTTGATAGATGCCAAAGAGTGCAACCGTGGGACCATACCCTCACCTGTATACTACTATGAGAACATCGAAGGGGGGCATGGTGGTGCGGCTGATAACAGGCAGCAGGCGTTCATGCAAGCTCTAGCGTATGATTTTCTCTGGAACACTGTGGGTAATTAGGAGAGTGCTGAGCTAGTGTCTCTGCTGGAACTTGTTAGATATGCTTACGTCCATAGATAGGCACGCGCCAGTGTACGAATGGATTGACGACATCCTTCAATTTGTCATTTTGAATATAGTAATGTAATTGAAGTAAGCACCCTGCGTTTTTTTACAGACTTGGTACTGAAGCAATATATCTGTGCTAAATCAAAACAAGTTGTCGTACTCTTTTTTGGAGGAAGTGAAATATACTAGCATTACTATCCTATATGCCGTATGACACGTTTATCTAAACGAAGAAAAAGTACCATTTAAAAAGCACCTTATCTTAATTGCATTTTATTTTGAGTGACCAAGTGGAGAGTAAATATATCCAAAACACCATCAGAAAATAGTACATTTCTTGGCGATTCCTCGGTAGATAAGACACTCATGCCAAACAAAATGACCGAGAATAACCCAACTTTGCACATATTGAGAGTCATACCAAGATACATTTTGCTACGAAAGAATCTCGGTGGCAGCAGATTCCATTTCCCTATCGACTTTTGTTCTGATATACAGCCAAGAACAAAGGGTGGTAATATGCAGGCGATCAATGAATTGTGAATCTTAAAACGCCAACGTCAATACCTTAGAGAAGATGCGCAACAAACTGTTAACAGAGCATGTACATACAATTGACATACCTCGTGGGAATTGTGACCGGTACAACGGGATAATAAATTTCGTCTTGGTCAGCAGAAACACTTCTCATCTCAGTCTGAGAAACACAGTAAGACGGCCATGGATGAAAAATGTAGAAAGGAGTCCGTTAACACTGATATTGGAGTTAGAGACGGAATGCTATAGAAGGTGGTTAGAAATGTCTACAATCTCCTACACCAAGAGACTGACTTACCCGTTCTCTCCTCTTGGCATGTTCTTTCTCAAGATGATCTAACTCATCTAGCTCCGCGTCCGTAACTTGGCCCATGGGGCCAACATCTACAGTGAGGGCGTCCGATATGTCTTCCTAGAATCGCGAAACCAATTTCAGTTTATATAGCGTTAGTGACACACAACCAATGGTTACGCGACTGTGGTGGCGATGACAATAAAATTTAAAACATTGCCAATAGACATTGATGACTGAGCACTTGTTTAAACTTCTAAAAGGGGGATTTCGTAAACTCGCCACCTACGTGAAAATATACACGATGGCGGATAGTATGGGAGTGGTTACAAATATTATTCACACAAGCACATAAGCAATGATTATGATAAATCTCGCATCCATCACGATATCTAAATTTGCTTCCTAACCAATCCACTTACATGTTGGTCCATAGTGTCCTGGACATCATCCATTATTTCGTCCATTTGCTCTCTAACATCCTTCTGGAGTTCTTTGTGAGTCTCTGCTCCAGACTGCATAGCTTGCATTACTGACACATTCAAACTAGAATTCTCAATCTCGTGTAGCATTCGTTCGAGGTTGAATCTTACTTCCCAAACCTTTACCATGTAATCTTCTGTTTGTTTTTTATTTCTCAAGTGCTTAATCGCCTTCATACAGGTAAGACAAAATGTCGACAGGTGAGTACGTGAAAAGGAATTCAGCTGGGTACATGAATTCATCAAACAAAGGTAAAACTCCTAAACGAAAACCGGGAAGTACCTAAAGATAAATCCCAGACCAGACTGACACTTCTTATAAAAGACTCATTTATTAGCTGTACCGCCTATGAACACAGTACATACATATACGTAAATACAAATGTATACGCATACAAATACTTAAATAACCAGGCATACATGTATTATATACTTATAAATGTACCTTACACTTGCCACCAGTCAACTACTTACATAATACCAACCTGTTTTTTATTGCTCGTCTTGAGTCGCTTAGCCATCTCCAACTCGTGTGCAATTCTGCTGTTATATGAATTTATTTTTTTGTCTAGTTCTTTAATCGTCTGCCGAAGTTTCACAAGAGATATATCTTTTTCAGTTATGACAGGATTATAGTTGTTACTGTCTGTTGATTGAGTCAAAAATATATGCGATAGTAAGATCGACGCTGAAGGCACAGGAAAAATAGTACGATCGACGCTGCAAGCACAGGAAAAATTGTAAGATCAACGCTGCAAGCACAGAAAAACAAGAAAGGAAACACATACATTGCGAGGTAGTGATATTTAACATAAAACTAAGCATTTACAATGAAACCAAAGCTTGCCCATGTACACTGGTATGATATCTCTCCTCTCTCTTTCTCCCAACAAAGCAACGAGTACATAGGTGCAAAATGCTTTGCTTTCGTGCATAAAGAGCAAGATACATCACCTTCGGAGAATTTAATGATAGTGTGTTCTTCCCATGAACGTGTTGTGCATTGTCCAGACAAGGTGAGCGCCATTAGTATTAGCCGAACGTCATGCTCTTTTTCTATAGTCTCTTCCTGTAAGAGTTCTTCTAACGTACACAGTGTTCCATCTTCTGTATCCTTTCGTCTCTGTAAAAGATCGAATGCTGCGGCCTACAAGGAAGAACAGAAAATAGGTATTCTATATACAATTTTACAATTTACTCCAATTCACATGCTAAACGTGGTGTGGGGCACGGTATTCTGCCAGCACGAACTTAAAATGGATATATAATATCTCATACTACCGTCATGCAAAATGCGATTCCCACCTGCAAAGATCCTAGGAGAACGTACTGGTTAGTTGTATCTGCTACGGCCTCAGGAGAAACGCCAATTATACTACGGATAATCCACTTCATCATTGACCCCATATATGCAGTCAACCCCGCATTCCACGAGAGATCTGAAACATGCATAAGTTTTGTCTCTCTGTTGTCATCTTGCAACATCTCCATCTGTTCATGAAAAATCGGTTCAGCTTCGGTGAGAATTATGTACGTCGACCTATAAGTATAATTGGATATGTGCTCTGCCATGTTTTTATGTTGAAAATACAATAATCGTACCATTACGCGGCCCAAATCGGCCTTATCCCAAGTTACATTGTTCCACGTCAATTCCTGAAGTAGATCAATGTTCACCACAAAACGTGATTCCCGGCCAAACTCGGCGGACAGTTGAATATTTTCCTTCCAAAAAGTGATCCTAAGTAAGCAAGCAAAAACATAATTATATTTATGTACATATATATATTAAATCGGTTTTACCAACAACACAACACTAGCTAAGCCAATTATTGTTTTCGAAACAGAAACAAAATCGTTTTCTCGTTATTTGCACGTCCTCATTTTTGTACAATGGAGGTAATTGTACACAAGTTGTACAGCAATTTTACATTTCGGTTTGACTTTTTTCCTTCCGCAGAAATAGTGATTCCTCAACGGTATATAAGAGTTTTCATTCAACATCAACGAATAAACATAAACATACTTAACGCTCGCACGAGTGTAAATAAATCATACGTGTATGTGCATCAGCTTCGCTATTTTTGACACCTTCTTCGCATTGAGATGAAGTGGGAGGCATTGCAAAAGAAACAACGCATTCAATTCTCTTCTTTTAACCATGTAACGCACGATCGCACTAGGTATATATCTGACTCCCCGTACTTGAACTAAATAGTTAAATTAAACAGTAGATTTCATTACTTACATTTGTTCCCACACCTCTGGATTAACTTCTTTCGAAGGCGGTAGTTCAGCCCATAACGCATCCATTGCATTTCCTTTACTCTCGAACCGTTTCTGAAAAAACACACGTCCCTCCTCGACTTCTCGATGAGACATTGTGAAGACTGGAAGGTCAAGAGAATGAGTTCGTGTTGTTATGTTCAGTAAAGTGCGCTTTCATATATATATATATATATATATGTGCTCTCATTATTCATGTGTATAGTTGACGTGTGGAGACTAAATTTTTTGTTTGCAGCGTGCAGACTATAGAAGAGCTAAACAAGCGATTGTTCGTACTAATTACTACAGAAGTAGTTTTTTGAAGTGCTATGCCAATCATCTAGTAGGTGATGCATGGCAGGATGAAATTGCCTGCACAACTATAATATGTAAATCATATGTACCAATCCTCGTTACCTCTCACACCTCTTCGTGTTCATCAAGTTAGGCCATGAGGTGAATAGCAAACTTGCGAGATATCTTCGCTCTCCTATTAAATAAGGGCACTGCGTGTGCGTATATGTTTGTGTGTGATTGTGTGTACGTGTGTGTGTGTGCGTGTGTGTGCGTGTGTGTGTGTGTGTGTGTGTGTTTGTGTGTGTGTGTGTTTGTGTTTGTGTGTGCGTGTGTGTGTGTGCGTGTGTGTGTGTGCTTTGTGTTAACGGAAATTTAGTGTGGGTCGAACTTTACTTCATTTCAACCAGTAACGACATATTGACGCGTGTCAAACTCAAATCGTTTTGTGATTGAGTGAACCCACAGACGAACTGCAATTATATTATTGTTGCATCACTGCGTTGTTTGCTGTTATCGGATTTGTTTATGTATTCATAAAGAACGTAAACTATCTTCTCGTCACTATGATGTATAATAATATAGCCAATATGATTCAAACCGCGAAACAACTTGCACGTGGTGCGAAAAGCAAGTATTCCGTTGATTTGGCATTTTCTCACCTTTCACAGTTTCAACCATGCGTATATAAGCACCAAGTTTAGAACCAGGCACGTAGGTTGATCAATCAAGCAACGGTAAATATGGTGCCAAGTTGTACAGTACCTTTTGGCAAGACGCCCTGTCTCGATGAGATATATAGGTGTCTAGTTGAGTTGTCCTTTATTGTTCGTATGTACAGCTGATGTAGTATCTCCTTGTCCATTTCTACATTTCGCTTATGATACCCCAAGAGGATGAACACTATTGGTGTACTTCGCATCACCTCATGCTGGGGAATTGTACAAATTAATTTCAAAACCACAATATGTTTCAGCGGTAATTCAACTTCCATTGTCCGAAAGACAAGGCGTGCACTATGAAGAAATAGGTCAAAAGAGCGCACATGCGGCTATTGCACTGAAACTTAAATATCGAGTATCAAACGAGTATGATTGTTTGAATATGCTTACGTATATGCCATTGAACAACAGTTACAATTGAATTATATATAAAAACCCCTGGAGACCTCCTGAGAAACTGGATTTTGCATACACCCATGTCGACTACACATTCATTCGTTAAGCTGCGACTATCTATGACTGAATAAGAACATATAGACATTCAAGTTCGTAGTATGCTCATTTTATATCGCTCGTGCGTCCGTAGTTGCCAGCTCCAAATGAAAATATCATGATTTAGTATGAGACTATAAACTTATCGTTTACTAAAGTACAGTTTGAGAGAAAAGTAACTTAGTATTTGCTTTAAAAGTTTTACTATCCCAGCTTTTCTCCCCGTGTTTAACGTAGTGGTCAGGATTTTGAGGGTTTCCGTCCCTTACCGCTGTTTCATTTACTAAATAATATTAGGCTCTTCGTCACAATTAAAGTTTAAGTGAAGTAAGAAGACAGTGGCATTCTATAACATGGTTTCTGACACATCACGGCCACACTAAACATGTTGTCTGCGATGCTTCGATATGGTAGATAATTGTTTATATGAATCTTAAAAGATACAAAAGGGTAGTAATGTGTAGTTAGGGGCATTCCCCCTTTAAAATATATTTATCAACTCGTGTTTTACTCCCATTAAACGATTCATCGCGGCTTTTGCTTTTCTGCAATTCTTGAATGAATTCGGTACTCGCTTTGAAATAATTAAACAACTCGTACTCGTAACGGAATCAACGCTCATGTCAGTTGCTATGCTATTGTTGTAACAGTTATTTCATCAATAGATTGTCCAAAACTCTGTTGGTGACTGCAAGTATAATTTCAAAAATGAATATACGTATTGTTTTCAAAATACTTGATACACAATGAGTTTTCATAGATTTTTATTCTACCACGCACTGCTTTTTGGAATAATGTAATGCGATAAAGTACAAGGTACATGCCCTTATTTGTGCTCTTATTATGTGGAGGAAGTTCAGAATAAATAAGGTAGATGTACTTGTTTGTGCTCTTGTTATGTGGAGGAAGTTCAGAATGAATAAGGTAGATGTCCTTGTTTGTGCTCCTGTTATGACTAGGAAGTTTAGAATAAACAATGTAGATGTCCTGTCTGTGTTCCCGTTATGACGAGGTTCAGAATAACAAGGTATATTCTTTGTGCTCCCGATATGACAAGGACGTTCGGAATAAGCATGTATGATGTTACCGATATAACGAGGAAATTCAGAGTAAACAACGGTATGGCACCGGTGTAGAATTTCAGCTTCTAAGCTTATCCAGAAGGCAACAAACATTCTGAATCCTTAAATGGAAGACGTTCACCACTCATGTTTTGTTTATATTATAATTTGCAATACTGTGCTCCCTTCTCCAACTACCGTACAGCGCTCCAACTACGAATCGCGGTGGTACCGTAGTTCGACTGCCAATGAAGGTAATCAAAACAATATCCGTAAATAAACACAATGGTAGTAAAGAGTTTGTGTGTCATATTTTTATTACCCGTAATGTCATCGTGATAACCTTGAAGGGATGGATAATAGAACGGCAAAAACAGTATAGCGCCACCGTACGCTCGCTCGCTCGAACCAAGTCCCAATTTAGTTTACTGAACATACATGCCCATTGATAGTTGACCAGCCACATCGGGGAGTGGGGGGAGGTGCGGAGCGCTGAGTTGGTAGATGGGTCAGGTTAGTTGTATCATTATGTTTGTCATGTATTTATGTGTATCTATGTACATATGTACTTGCTGGATTCGCGGGTGAGACTGTACGTACTTGTATAGATTGATAACCACTCTTACTAAATGTTTGGACGTGCACCAGTACAATTGGCCTGAACAATGTATAAGATAGAAAACAACTTAGACATGAAGGTGGTACCACTTGCTACTGCCGACATTAATGTAGTGAAAAAAGGGATTGTGGCTGACGATATCCAATACTTAGGAACCAAAGTTGTGAAGAGCGACTCTGTCGTCGCCACAGCCCATGAACTGGTCAAAAAAGCCCGTAAGAAATGCCCACGTTTGTTTAAGTGTTTGTCCAAACGCTCTCCAATCAAGAAGGTGACCTTGAAAGTAGAAAAGAATCAGTTCTCCGTGTATGAGTACGGAAAAGATGAACATTCGTTAATACTAGTACATGCCATGTCCAGTGTATACGAAACGGTACGAATATTGGATACTCGCATACTCGGCATTGTTGTCAATGATGATGGAGTTTTAGTTATGCATGGGTTTATTACGAAATGTCTAACCCAGACAAAGGATCTTGCCGTTTTCTTCAACATGGTATTCAACGTACTGGAGCAGAACGATAGATTGACCGCCTTGAGGACACACATACTACTGAACTCATCCGCTAGCTGTGTATTTGCCACTGTTGCGTGATAAGTTATTTGAGTAGGTTATGCCGTGTCTTTCTTTTCAAGAATTCAAACTAGTGTTGAACATATAATAACCAACCGCTGTTAAAATGTACAAGTAGAAATGGAACTGAAAATGAATAATCAAATGGAAAACTCTATCAATGTTTAAAGTTGAAGGGCTATTCCTGGACTTATCAGTCCCAAGACGGTGAATCAGAAATTATACTTCGAATGTCATATCAACTAAACACTCGAAATGGTCCGATGAACGTAGTCCAGACTCGAGGTATTCGAGCGAAATTATCAATGGAAAATCAGGTGCAAAGCTTTTGCCGCATAACAAAGGAACTAAATAGAACGGTATTAAAAACAGCTGCTAATGTGGTTCAGTAGTTTTTATATATCTATATTATACATTCCTATCACGTAAGGACTTTTGAAGAGGTGGGAGTATGAAATTCGAGTGTAATTAGAGACTCTTCTCACCATACATAGGACTGTCCAACATTCTGTTAGGTACATGATGTCGGAAGTGAATGTCCTTATATTTTGTACTAACTACGGGAGACAACTTGAGCTTTTGTTGAAGGTGTAATCTCAGTTTCAACTCCATTTTCTGGTTCCGTGACAGCGCCCGCAACAACCTCAGTGACAGTCCCCGGTCCTGTACGAGCCTCGGCAACAGTCCTCGTCTCAGATACGGTTTTAGTGTCACCTTTCATCTCGGTGGTGCTTTGTTCAGACACAGAAATATCATCATCCGATTCTTCCAGATCGATTTTGTCCGGGTTCGGTTCGGCTGCGACAATTGCAGGTTTCTGGACCGCTTCCGACATAGTAGACCCAATTTGGTCAAGACCGAATTTCTTGAGGAAAATGCTTGTCTGTGGATTGTGGAGCAACGTCGAGGCTGCGTTGGAAGAAAGAGTGAGAATAAATGCGACAACTCTCTGCGTTTAAAGAAAAATGTACAGATGCGTGTGTATGCAGCGTATACATATGACAGTAAGCGGGACGACCAACGTAGGTTAGTACAAGTTAAACTGTGTAAACGAGGCATGCTATAGTTGTATATTTACATAGCACACAGCTATAAATACCATACGTTTATAACACACGCAAATACAAGAAACTCAGTAAATTAGTTAGTTTACTGTACGGTCATACATACGTTGAATAGATTTGTCAGGATTTTTGGGATTATATGGAGGCACAATAGGCTCAAAGTTTTCTGGGATAGTAAGGTCTGATGCCAGTGTTCTAATGACCTGCCTTTCTTTATTGATAACCTCGTCCGTGAATCTGTATGGAGTGCGTATATGAACGAGGATGAAGAGAGCTAATGAGCGTGCGTGTGTGCGTTCGTCAATACACAAGAAACAGCGAGCATGTCATATTTGCAAGAGAAAAAAGCGAAGTACAGGCACGAAAGACATACACACATATCCAAATAAACAAAAGAAGTTCCAAGACAAAATCAATACGATGATTGTACCTAGGTGGAAGAGTGGGTTGCTGATGACGGAAACTAAGATAAGGGTGGGACAAGCGGAGAATTGCCAGCCACTCTTCATCGTATTGTAGTCTGTGGGTAGGAGTCTTGGCAGACGTACTCTTTGCTGTATCTAGCAAATATGAATAAGTTGTAAGAGTACACGTGAGGGTAGAATTGCGTACGGTTATTCGCATGAGTATTATTTGGATGTGTGTATGGGCTAAAGGGCATTTGGAGTCGAATGTGGTTCTTAATATGCACACGGGCACAGCGAGCATGGGCATGGATGCTTATAAGGTAAGCAAAGAGGTGGATATTGAGTGTGCATGTAGGGATTCCAACAGACTGCCCGCGTTTACAATACATAAATACGTATACCTTCACCATTACCCACAGCAGCCGGTGGTGTACTCTTCTCACACATGGGTACATCCACAACTTGTAGGAAGTCTCTACCAGGAAGACACTTGTCCAGTGCCAAAAATCTAGTGCTAGCAAACCCTGCACCAACTACCGTGCTACCTGAAATTAATTCAATATTAATCAGATACTCATGTATGGGAATAGAGAATAACGTTCTGAATAGTCTATAACCACTATCATACAGTCGCATTTCTTACCTTGGTTGGCACTCTCGAACGAGGTGTGTTTCACAAGAGCAGCAAATTTCACATGTAGATGTCCGCAGAACCAGTACTAAAATACCAAAATTTAGAGCCCATTAGAACATTCAGAAGAAACAACACTGACAAGTACAAAGAGTATAATACTAGACCTGTATACTACCACATTCTCTCCAACCCGAATTTTCATTACTGAACCAACATTACTTCGCAATTCTGACCTGTGTTTAAAGGCCAACTACATTGTGGGGCGTTTGCAGGCCAACGTTTCGCCAACCTACATCCTCACATAAGTGCATTTTTTGTATCCAACATAGGTTTGAGAACGTAGAAACACCCACACATGTAATTAGAAGCGCAATATATCAAAACATACTTGAGGGCGAATAGTGTTCAGCAAAGTCTCATAGGGCGGGCTACCAAGCGTCTTCGTTCTAACTTCTTCCTCAAAGAACTTTTTCTTTTGAACTAATCTCTTCGCATCACCGTGTGAATGAATATCTCTAGGCCAATCATGGGACAACACTATGTTTATAGGGGTGCGAATTTGGCTCATCTTGAATATCTGTTACATTTATGTAGTAAGCATATTCTATGAGTGATTGGGGACACAAAAATCTCGCATGAGGTTCTCATACCACGCATTGGTTCCAGCGTTTTCTCGCAAGAAAGTCTACGATATCGTACTGGTAAATTCGAACATTCAGTATTATCTTGAACACAAGGCAATTACCCATTGCGTGGTATCAAAGACACTAACACGCAATACGCGATAGACGTATGCACATACCCCACAAAACATACATACAACAGCATCACGCCTAGAAAAAGATCACTCATATCTTTCAAACTCGTTCCGGGTATGCACTTCGTATAGTAAAACAGGAATATACTAAGCAAACATCCCATATTTTCGAGATTGTTTGCAATGCACAGTTCAGGGTTATACTCGACAAACAGGTAAACAAGGCGCCGGAAAACAGGAATATACAACTGTGTTTATGGTGGGTTGTTTCTGGTTCTCCGATATGTCTCTGCCTGTATTGATTCTTAATGCAAAAAATACCAACTGTACTTCGCACAACGCAGCGCGCACGCACATCCACAAGCAAATAAATACTTGAAAACATGTACACATATAGTTCTTGACAAGAGTATGAAACCAAACCTATACGCTCAAATGGTACTAACACATATGTAAGGCACAAATATACTTCAATGTACCTCATATTCGCGTGTGTGGTATGCGCTCCGCATGGTTCCAGGGTTGTATGGAGGCTTTTCAAAATGACCTAGCCTATAGTGATTTTCTTTGTAAATGCCAGATACACCTCCAATCCGTACACCTCGGTAGTTTACCACACCCGCATGGCCGAGATAGTATATCTGTGGGGCTACCCATCCTCCATGAAATCTAATGCATCATGTATGATAAAATTGAGGGCAGTGTCATAAACACACGTGAATTTGTCTACAGTGGCATGCTGCATTTTGCGCTTGTCTAGGGCGTCCTAATTGCACAATGATCATTCCGCCTGGTGCATATTTTTTCCCAGGTTGTATACATAAACTTATCGAAAATGATCTTAACAACACGCTGATATGTATACACAGATGCGTTAGGATGGTGTCAACAACACGTACAACTCAAAAAGATGGTTAGATGCTTCATGGTTTCCGCCGATAAAGATAGTTAGAAGGGGAGCCTTTTTGTCTCCCTGATAGTACTTGTAGAAATCCATCATCGATCTGTACTTTGGAGGACAGCCCATAGTTGCTAGATCTGCTTGATTACGAACAGCCTTTATACGATAAAGGTAACAGGAAGTTCATGGATTTAGTGCGGCTGATGGGGTAAATTTGATTCTGCTAGCACAGGCTTATGGGTTTTTTATGATGTGTGTGCGTTCATTGTGAAAATGTTATATCTCACTGATCAGTGCCTGCATGTACATAAAATAGCAAAGCAGAATCGTGAAAACGATAAAGCATGCAACAATGTATATGAGTAAACGAAAGTAACATTGGCAACTATATCGAAGCAATCGGCAGATTCCTACTATAAACACAGATCTAGGACGCTAGCAACCATATAAGGAAAAAAAAATCCTATCAGACTGTATATAATAGCATACAAGGGCAATAACAGAAGCAAGGGTTGCTGGTTCTTCCTTATCAAAAAAATTAATAAAACCATCCCAGAGTATAATTAGATGAACATGCAGTTCAACAATGCAATGTACACGTTAGTACCACGAAAAGACTAATTTTCCTACAATATTTTAACAAGCTAATACCTCTTGACTCAATGAGAGAATATCGGATTCACGTTATGAATTGTAGAAAAAAAGACGAAACGCAAATAATATCAAATGACTATGCACATTAATGTATATACAATCACATACACACCTGAAAATCTCCACAGATGAGAAGCAAATCTATTTTAAAACTCTTCGCTTTCTCAATAGCGGCAATAGTAGTATATATCTTATCCAGCTCGCCATGACAACAGCCCTCCACAGCAATCCGAATTTTACCAGCACCTGTACTGATCTCTTCCACTTTTATAGTCTCAGCTGGTGTGGGGGTAGCTGTCACTTTTGTAGTCTGAACTGGGGTGGAGGTAGTTTTCACTTTTGTGGTCTCAACTGGAGTGAGTGTAGGTTCCACATATTCTTCTGCTGCAGGAGTTTCCATTCTGTGTAAATAGGTACGTCTAAACAAGCGTGTGTATACCCTGCTAGTTACTGTTGTCTCACAAATGTACGGTAGTGCAGAGGTGTATATATACCTCGATCGGTACATACGTCAACGTTTGTGTTGCGTAAAGTGGGCAGAAGAATGTCCCTGTGTAATCTTGAAGAAAGTTGAATATATAACTATAAATGTCTGCATATACAGTTCATTGATGATTGTGAGTGTGAAATGGAGCCGCCGTGCGAAAGGATGCGTGTGTATGAGAATGAATATGCATGTGTAGTATGTGTGTGTGTGTGTGTGTGTGTGTACGATCACTATATACGACATGTATGTCGTATATATATTGCGTCGTAAATAAATCGGCATTTCCAATTTCCGGGTGGCCCCATTGTGTAGATTCGTGTCTAAGAAAAAATTCAGCACTTTTTGGTGATCCTAAAATTGAAGTATGTATTCACGTATTGTCCCAAAATTTACTCTATAATGCCAATTTTGTGGTATACTAAATCACAGTTATTTGGAATTGGCTTTCCCAGAATTGAGAGGTTGGAGAGTTTTTAATTATGGACGAATTGATTTCACCGGTCGCAAATGGCACGATGTGACCACTCTGAACACATAACGTTATTTTCTGCTTTTGGTAATCTATTTTGGTGATATAACTATAATCACTTTAACTTAACCATACACTAATTAAATCACAAAAACTTAACTACATAAACATATACTTTCTACGGACCACTCACGGATTGTGTATTTACTTGCAGTGTGTGTGTGTTAAGAGACTCGAGACAAAACAGACAACCTGGCATTTATGACCTTCCTTATACCTTTGCCTCAGATTGTAGATTGTGCAAAGACACCAACACATCTTCACGCTTGCTAGCCATAATCTCATCCGTGAATACCAATGTACAGATGAAAAGATACCATAGCACACCTCAATATGAATGACTTAGTATGTATTTCTTCTAACCTAAAGGCAAGCACGCATGTCATAAGGCATTTTCTCTAGAATATACGTACACCAAACTTTATTGCATGCCCGATGGTGACTACGAACGAGTGCACAGTCATGGATACAAACAGTTCGTATCAAACACCCTAATAAGTGTGATTAGTTGTTGTCCGTAAATTATCCGTCTCATTTCACCATCATGCGTGGTTTAAGACAAGTACCATCACGTTGGGTTTCAAATCCATCCACCACTCGAGTGAGATATATGATGCTGCCAATGAGAAAGTAATCCTAGGTTTATGTGCAGCTCGTTCGCAAACGTGCATGGTTCTTGGAGTTTATGTACCTGCGCATCTAAAACTCTTACAGTATACATACATTGCCTAAGATCGTTTGCACCAAAGTACGAGTTATTTTAACTTCTACAAATACATACTTACATCGCGTATACGTGTTTTTGTGCAAACGTATGCCTTGCATCTCGCTCTAAACCAATTTTGAGAAAAATGTTTATTTTTTTGAATCAAACAACTAAAGCGAAAGAGGAACGACAGGAGTAAAAATCAACACGGTGTTTGTACTATACAATAATATTAACTTCTACCCTCACATCATCTTAATTCATCCTCATTCACTTATACGAAACTCGCAGGAGGTGCTGTGGAAGCAATAGCTCATTCGCCCACGATTTTATTGAAAAGGCAAGTATCAGGCACAGATGCGTTGAAGACAATTCCACGGTTTCATCCTATGCAGCTCGACAGAAGGGTGCCAGTCAACCAAGTCGACTACACGCGGCTCTATATGCACTAACTGGTGTGCGTTCGTATATATATGTGGGTAGAAAAACATGTCCTCAGGGAACGCAAGCGTCCAGTGGTCGATGGAAAATCGCCAAAATACGTGTACAAAATCGTGAACATACAAAATTGGATAGCAGCCGAAGAGCCAGTGGATGGGGAGTGAAGACGGATTTGCAGAGTCAACATGTCAGGACAAATACGAACGGAAGGTTGAAAGCCTGGTGGTACAAACAGTTTGGGGAAGGCCGTACGAAACCGATTGGTATCAACCACAATCGGGTGCACTTGCAACTTTGTATTTTCCCTCGAGCTCATCCATACTCATATATATAACTCACTATTGCGAAGTTGTGTATATAACCTGATGAACCTATGGTATATCATGGGATGCCTTCGTTGTTGCTAATGTCCACAAACCCCTTTGCAACAGTTTCAGAAAAGACAACTAACCGTATGATAAATGGCTCTGCGCTTTTATCCGCGTGTGGATATGCAATGACTGATATGGCCAACTTGCGTGCGTTTCAGCTTATGAGTGCGTCTCTACGTGTTACGAACCTAGCGGTGAGCTACCCGAAGCCAATGTTTCTGCATATGCGATGGTAATTTCTTACTCTGTGTTACTGCATGATAGTGTTCGAATGCATCTTTGTGTTTGCGTATATGGTGCTGCGGTCTTACAGATGATTATTAGTGTGTTGGAATCCTTATTTCATTTCTGCAATGTACTCATTTCCTGTACATTAACATCAGGTCATTGCTGTTCATCTCAATTAACATTGTAAACATCATAAAGCTATACTGTGAACGGCAGTCGGTAGATTTCTCAGAAGCAGAGAGATGGTTGTATGAAACTCACTTCGAATCTAAAGGTACTATGGTGTACATAATAACTTTTCTAGTCGCATATTTTTTACTCTGGTTCTCTACCTTCCACATCCATGTGTTTACCTTTATTCTTTCTCTTCTCATGTATTTCTATATACAATTGAGGTCTATCTGAATATCATTGTCGATCACTTTTTGACCGTGGGGAATGGATTACTATTGACGGGGGGCAAACATTGCTAACCGAGGACGTAGAGCACAATCATCTATATCTCATTTACAGTGGAACTCTAGATGTCAGTGTGGGAGGCCAGCTTGTAGTATGTATATATGCAAACATGAAGTGACGGTATGGGGCAACATGTGATCATGTGAACAAGATGTCTGCCTAGCTAATGTTGTTTCCGTGTTATGTTAGATAATATACATTTCCACCTGCTGAAGCATACATACAACACGCAAACGTTAAAGCACATAGCAAAAGTTCGCATGCGGTATACATGTATTAACATAAAAATGCACATATCAATTTAGTCAAAGCTTCACGAAGGCTCGTGGATGGGTGAGATGGTATTCATGGATACTTCATTAGAGAATAAAGCCTCAGCTACTTGTACAACATCTGGCCCGGTTATGTTAATGCGGTATGCAAGTTTGCCGCTTGTGCGAATAAACGCGAATGTTGTAGTTAATATGCCGTAGTCGCATGTACACATGTAAAACTGGATAGCCCAGTCATTGACTCGAGTTCTATCCGTCACCTCCGAAAGCGTTTTATATAGTAGGAGGTGCGTTGATTGGATTGTAAACATTTGCAATTAATATAGCTATGATGCAGTGAGTGCTATATACTTGTCGTGTTTTGCTTTGAAATGCAGCAGTAGCACAGTTTTCCACTTCGTGCAACAAATTCATAGAGAATGCACAAATGCTTTTTCTCCTCGTCGAATGCTCCAACATTGTCTTCAATTCTACAGATGGAAAATCGACGACCTGCGAAATTTTTTAGCGTCGAAAATGCAAGTCAAGTCTCAATTGACCTTGGCGATTGCAGAGGTAATTTGTGCGATCATAAGAAACTGTATGTATACGACTTACAAAGAACGAAGTATACTTGATCAAATACATATATCCACGATGTGTCTTGATGATTAGCGATAGACGATATCCCACACGAAGGAGTTTAATCTGCAGCAAAATTGTACGTTGTGTCGGCATAACTGTTTGTGTTGCTCAATATGTGCCAAGCACGACCACACGCTTGTATTTGTTGATGGCAGTTAGGCAGACGAGCAAAGGTATGTTTAATGTAACATTTTGGATTGAAAACTAACTGCGTCACTCTTTATGTACACATAACAAACATTTTTGGCATATACGCGTCGCATGCTACTCCTGCATTTATCAGTCGAGTATGCTGAAGATAAGGGAGACATCTCAGAAGTTTACGTCTACAAACCACATTCGATGCACTTCCGATGGCATAGCCAATCAATACCAGTCGGGTTCGCAAGGAGTGGGTGAATAACAGTGTGAGAAAATGAATGATAAGAAACTGTAGAGATATGAAAGTGACTATATGCATGACATGTTCTACAAAGGACTCTGCGGCGTCTAACTCAATAATATCCGGAGAATAGAAAATAAGAGCATCCGTTATTGTAAAAGACCACAAAAGCTTTGGTTATTAGTAGTATATTTATATAAAAATGTATGTACTAACATAGATTTTTAAGTCTATAAATGTAGATTACTACTATATGTTTGTGTTTTTCTTCCTGTGGGCATTGAACTACAAATCATCATTCTCTGGGAAATAAATAATCAATCCCCACCAGGGCAACAGAGAAGACCAGACGAAATACGGAACACAACCAACTGTAAGCCATCTGAAGCGCAGAACTGTTCTTTCACAAGTAAACAAACTAACATCAGCAAAACAAGTGTTCCTCTTGCACACCCTCATTTACTCTAATCACACTGCCTTACGTGCACTACTGCCATTACGTCCGCGTTTGGCAGATGGGGGGCGAATTTTGCCCCATGCACCGTAATACAGCCCACATGCATTGCATACCACCTGCGTGTTTATACGACGCCATAGCGTAGTCTCAGTCGCACCACAATGTGAACACTTGTCCTTTCGGTGTTTGGGAGGTTTGGGTTGAGCTTTCACATAAGACTTCCCAGCCTTGGCTGTGGATGCTGGTGCAGCTGTAGATGCTGGTGCAGCTGTGGATGTACGTAAAGGTCCGACTTTCGTCGAAATATCAACACCAGCTAACACGCCCTTTAATTCAGGGCTGTCCTCGGGCTTGTTATCAATGTTGCTCACATGGTTGCTGATGTCATTAACCAGGCTATTCCTGGTCCTACTCATAATACTCCTACCAGATGCATCCACGATGGTTTCATTGCCAGTGATTCCAACTCTAGAACTCACATCTTTTGTATCCCACGCAGACGGCGGCTCAGGCGCCTTCTGCCTGCGCCCTATTGCTCGTTGGACAGACAATGGTCGTGCTTTTCCTTTAGTCTTGTAATATAGCCCACACGCATTGCATACCACCTCACCGTCCAATCGTCTCCATGTCGTGGTTTTATTTGTACCACAGTGAGCACAGTGAGCATTTCTGGGTGTCGACATTGAATCAGGCTTGTATCTGGGTGTTAGAGGTATTTTGGGTTGTTCGTTTTGTCGATGAGGGAAAGATTCTTGCATATCAATGGCTTGACCGTCATTCTCTCTTCCGTACGCATGGTCGATGCCAAAGTTGTCCCTTTGTCTGCTGTACGGATTGGAGTATGAGGATGGGCCATCAGACTGTGGTTGTGTGTCTGGTATATGTCTTCTAGGAGCAGGGTGCATTATATATACATCCTCATTTCCGTACTGGTTTGGTGAATACCTAACGGCCACTGACGACGAAAGATGATCACTATGCGGATTTGGGTGCGAGTGTTGCTGTCTATTAGTCAGCGGATTCGAGTACGATTGTGGGTTTGTCCATGAACGTGAGTAAGGTTGTGCGCGGTATGAATTACTACCTCTTCTTTCCACCCTCTCCTCACAGGGAGCACTGTCCCGCCGCTCACTGCCTGGTCTCAAACCCTTCCCTCGAAGGCGGTGTAAGCCCGAGTCACTAGAAGTCGAGTGCCTAGAGAGAACTTTGAATCGGTTTAATTCATTCCCACTAGTCTCGTCTCTACCACTCGCCAGACTCCTGTCGGGTGAGTAGAAGCTTCGACTCGGTGACGGCATACTGCCTCTTTCGCGATGTAATTGTGGCGGTGGTTGCCATTGCATCGATGCGTGCCGGGGTTGTATGTCAACTCGCTTTGGTTCATACGGTAGCTGCTGATGCTGATGTTGTTCTGGTTGTGATTCACGAGATTGAGAGGAGTATCTGTTAACGAAACGCATCCTTGTGTCTCTATCCTTGGTACTATAATATCCACACTCACTCACTCTTGTGCCCCTGTGCCTATTTTCGTTCCGCAAGTTCTCGTACCCCTTCTCATTCTCGATCCATCGCTGCCGTTGCGTCTGGTAAGAGTATGCGTGAACTGGCACGTATACTGGGCTTCCTTGTGCTGGCAGGCCATGGTACCTTTCTTCGTCCTCGTAAACTCTCATTTGTTGATCATACGTATTGTCACGTTTCAATACTGAAACTTCCTTTTGACGTTCATCAACCACCAGTTGAGTTTGCTCCCCGAATTCTAACAGGGCACTAATACTTTCTTCCGGGTGCGGTGGGCGTTGATGGTTTTTCTCTCGTGCGACTGTGGAAATTGGTGAACTCAGCGTTTTGTGTTCCCTGCTATCACCGTCCTGCGCACTAACTTCAGTACCCTCGCGGACATTTCTATACCCATTATGCGTTCTTGGTTGGGTTGAAGAAAAATGGTGTGCAGAAGATCTATTATTGTAAAGGTCCTCATCTTCGCAACGTTCTTGCTGTTCATTTTCGTTCGCGCCCTCTTGTGATGAAAGCTGCCGAGAAATGCGACTATATTCTTGTTGATGTGGCTGATTTTTGGAGTAGTACTGCATACTACCGCTCTGTGGAGTATATGTGCGATTTGTACCCTCTTCGTCAATCCAGTTAGGACGGCTTGTCGGAGCCGGTGGGGAAAAGCAAGTCTGCGTTTTTGCAGGTTCATCATTGTTCAGCTGCGATCTCCGCGTTAACACTTTCGATGATTGTGTTTCTTCGGGTTCTGGTTGCTCTTCCAAGTCTCTGTGTTGGAAAGGATAACTTCCATCTGAATCGGAAGGCATGTCCATCAGGCGGTATACGTACTAACGAATCAACAGGACACGAATGCCATCACATTAAAGGCAAAATTAAGGGGTATCTAAAGACACATTCTGCGTTCCTCTCACTTTATCCTCACAACTAATCTTGGCGAGCGGAATCCGAATGAATATCTTTTGCCGTTTAAATACCCTTAAAATAATAAATAGCTTTTAGCTTAAGCGTTCTTGCTTGCGTGTGCTTGTTGGCTTGCGTAGTTCCCTGCCTACGTCGATAGAATAAATGTCTTGGATGTAGCAACAATAATTGTTTTTTGTTTGTTGGTACGCTATCTGTCTGTATGTATATATGTATGTATGTATATAGGTGGTTGTGTTTGTAGGGATTGGATATAACCGACTAACGCAGCACCACACCCACCCACACACAGGCACGTGTGGATAGATAGATATATCAGTACAAATTGGGAATATTTTCGGTCGTGAGGTTGGTATCTGTCCACTGTAGATGGAGGGGAGGTGGAGGCGAAAAATAGGGAGAGGAAAGAAGGTAAAAAAATATATATATATATATAAAAGGTGGGCGAGAAAGAGGGGGAAGGGGAGGGACGAAGGGACGAAGGAGAAAAGATTTTAAAAACCATACATACCATACTCACATACCCACACAAAGCACACCCACACCCCTACATATCCACAAAACACACAAAAAAAGGGAGAAGGTAAATGGGACAGACAGACCGATGGAAGAAGGCGGAGGCAAGAGACAGTGAGAAGACGGGAGAGTGAAGCGATGGCGTTTGAATGCAGGAGGAGAGAGAAGCGAGACTGTGAAATGAACGTGAGAGTCAGACGTAGGAATGGGAGCGTAGTTAACGAACCGGATCGACGAAAACACACAAGAAATATAACGACAGGTCAGGCATAGAAAAGCAGAAAAAACAAATGTCACCAATGTATGTATGTATCAACTCCATTCAATTCACTCAAGCGTGTGCTTGTGTGGTGTATGGATAGAAGGTAAACTAGTTGTTCCATCGAAGAAGAAGAGATGAGATATTTGTGTTCAAATTGCATTAAATGTAAATGTTTTGTTTATTATGTTGTGCTCTACATACAATCCACCCTCCTAACCACTACAAACTACCTGCTCGCCCCCACATCTACCAATTGACTGTCCCGGCTTCCGGTCGCACGATCGTCCCATGCGGACACCTCTGGTGATGATAGGCACAGACAGAACAATTAGCATAGGGGAGTAAAAATTAAAAGTCTATCTATGTAAATTCGGATATTTATTAAATTCACGAATATAAAAATGAATAAATAAATAATACTGGAAGAAGCAGATAAAAAAAAGATCGTTTTGACCCAAAAAATATAATCGAAAGTAGAAGGGAAACCATTCCGGGATAAGGTTTCTATATCTAGAATTAAATTGGATTTTCTTGATTGATTAAATATTTCTCGTTATTTCTACATCAAGTGCGCTGGGTTATAACCGGTAGATTTTGTTCAAAAGACAGTTTGGTTTGAATAATGAGTTTATTCGCTCAACTTATGTTCACCAGTAAAACGCATTCAAATGGTCTTCGTATGTATGCTATAGGGAGACAAAGTTCGAGCACAACAATGAATGAATGGTATGGGATACTTGAAACAACAAAGGAGACGAGACTTAAAATCAGATTTGTATGCCCGTGCATGTTTGTGTATGCACAACACAGGAGCAACGTTTGTTTACCTTATAAAAACGTACAAAGAAGAACTATTTTCACAAGCACCAACTCTGAAATATTCTCTATAGAGTACTAACTCAAGACCACCAGACATTTTTTGGTTTTGACTAACTTCTGTCTACCTTTGTTATATACGATTTCTCCGTAGTTAGGACTTGAAAAGTGTGGACACTTCCCAATTTTACCCAGAATATTGAAACCTATCAAAAAATTTCTTTTCGTTTCAAAGAGGAAAAGTGAGGATTTACTGTTCATACCATACAAAAAGTTAGTGTATTGTGAGCGATGCCCTCACATTTATAGTCGGCTATGCCACATATCTTGTGTATTTTCTTGTATCAAGTACGAAAGTATGGGCTTGGCCACGATTTTGGAAGTAGATTGTTGCTGTATTCCAAGGGCAGCATGAGCAGTGGTATGAATTTTCAAGTATGTGTGTTCCACATACACATTCGCGTGCTGGTGAAGAGTACATCGAATCGACGTTAGTCACCGGAATCTATAAGCCCACGTTCCTTTGTTTGTTTTGTAAATTGTACTTTAGCCCATGTGATTTATGCCCTTTCGTGCAAGGCAAACATATTTTCATATTATAACCATTTTATCTACATGAAGTTTATGCTCTTGAGAGCACTGTGCTGCATAATGCTGAATTTGTGAAAGGCTGTGGCTGTATTTCTAATTGATCATTGTATTGACAACATTAGCACAAACATAATGACTGGTTCGAGCGTGTATACGGCTGTTAGATGTACATAATACACCGATCAATTTCGTAAGCTTAATTGAGAAGCCCTATGAATGCATGGAGCTCTGGCTATTTATATTTGCCGGAAGCAAGGGTTTATTATCACATCTACAGCTGGGTATTAAGTACTCGCGTATTGGATACGCATGCATCTATGAATCATGGATCAACAAATTGAAATGCCTCTTCTCAAGAGACTTCATAAATTCTTCTCCTGCACTGGAAGATATCACTAAGTTTATCCATTAATGAGTACTCGTAATTTCCGGTTACATTTGTGTTCTCTTTTAGGCGTGTATGCCATTATTTGTATGGAACCGACAAATTAGGTAAAACTGTCGAATTCAAAGAACATTTCTAGGCGTACATAGAGCAAATACATATTTCAAGGACAGACTATTATACTACCTTGTGCCTTTTGTTAAGGAAGCTCTCTCTTGATGGTCTTCTTCCTCCCAAGCTGTACAGTTAGCGGTCTAACACGTCCTTTTGTCTTGTAATACAACCCACACGCGTTACACACAAGTTGTCCATGCTGCCGTCTCCATGTGGCCGTATCCGTTGTGGAACAGTGAGTACACTGGGCATTGCGGTGTCCGACGGACCTTATCTTGCTACGGCTCGTTTTAGCTGTTGCTTCTGTTCCACTGCTATGCTTGACATTAAAGTTATTCATTTTGTCAGTTTTTCTGGATTGAAATGTGCCACTCTCATTCTCAAGGTGTGCAAGCTTTGTATTTAAAGAGCCTGCAACTGTTGTTGACGTTGATGGTATCATCTGTGTTTGATATGATGGGTTGTGCTGTGAATAGTCCAATGCAGTGGATGTGGATAGATGTACCCATGCATCCGTACTCGGCAGCGAAGCGGAGAACCTTGACGTACTATGCAGTTGCGCTGGACACTGTGGAAATTGATCGTCTGTATTAAAAAATGACATGGAAGTGCTGCTCACAATTTCTTCGTTTTTCTTGCTATTGGGTATAGATAGGCTTGCATTATCAAGCATATCTAAGATCGAGGTCTGAGCCTGAAACAAACTATCACCCGAAAATTGTGACGATGCCAGAATCGTAGGACACTGTAGTTGCTGTTGTTCTGGAAAAGACCCGGTCCCAACAAGATGTGGGTTTAGATACTGTCCGTTCACCGAGTGTGTAGACGTGGAGGAAACTGAGCCGGAATCGGCAGTGTTCCTGTTAAAGAAACCGGAAGTGTTGGGTACGGATAAGGACGATCTTAACAGATTCCTGGTCTGGCGCGTATGTTGTTGCTGCGCGTGACTTTCCACCTCGGGTACACGCTCATATGGAGCGTGATTCCCTGCTATATACTGTTGCAAAGAAGTTAACGACGTCCCTGTCTTTCGTCTCATTGAGGGCCTCTGTGGCGTGTTCAGGCCGGATTGAAGTAGTTGGGAGCCGTGGATTTTAGAATCAGTATAAACATTGTACGCATCGATTTTCTCATCCATACTATTCAGGGTGCTGACTGTTGAGTTCGGCATACCCAGGCTTTCTGGTGTATCGTCACTCTCGGAGGGAAAGTTGGTCGAACTCATTAGCTGGATCGGATTAGTCACATTAGATCCACCGTAGGACATTGTTGCCTGGCTACTTGTCATTGTCTGGCTCCTATTGCGCGATGCACTTGTGGAGATTGGTGATGTAGACGTCTGTATAATGTCGGCCCCGTCTCTGCACAATTCCGCCGGTGACGCTGTCGACGACCCTAGCGCTGTCAATGGGTCTGAAAGTGGAATACTGTAATTGTTTTGTACCGTTTTTTGCAAAGTAGAGATTATTCGCTTCATCTCCATGTGGCGTGCCACTCCTTTGGGGGAAAAATCGTCTGCATCATTGTCTAGTGTAATATCTTCGTCATACTTTTCAATCGAAAAATTCTGCAGATGACATCTAAGGTTATCGTAACTCAAACTGCGCGTGGTGCCGTTCTTATTTTCTATTCGGAATTTATCTTTGTTTATGGCAATGTCCGAATGGACTTTATTCACATCATCGTTTCTCAGACTACCCAGTGTCCGTAGAGAGGATTCATGCACACCAGCTATTGTCAATACCTGCATGAGCTCTTCTGACATGACGCTATGCGACTGATAAGCGCGCTACAAATTGTCATGAACAAGCTAAGTAATATATGTTGAAAACGGATTATCTCTGGTAGGCTCTGTGGACAAGATCGTTACGATCTACTAGTTTTATGAATACCAGACATGTGGCCACCACAACAATTGGTCTAAACAGCTGGGAAAGGCAACGAGGTTACAATAGTTATAGCTACTAAACTACGTGGAGGCTTATACACTCTTGGATCAATTATGCGTTAAAGTATATCATCTCTATACATTTATAAGTTAAGTGTAGTTGAAACAAAATGCTGAGTTTTGTACGCTTAACTATGCGACGAATATACGACTCCTTTCACAAACTGCATGTAATGTTCAAGTTGGTTATGACCCAGTTGGTATTTTTGATTTTTTTGAAAAGGGTGGGATAAAAAGAAGAATAGCTCGTTTGAATTTTTTGTACCAATAGCGGTGTGACGTGAAAACAGAACGCACCCTGATTCACCCGAACATTCAAGCCAGTTTATCTATGATCTGTGGTACAATAGATTGTTTTGCACTGTTGACCTATACGGTGTCACTTATATATGTCTTGACAACACAGGGGGACTGCGCGGTTGTCCTCATCTTCGGTTCCTAGCTCAATTCAATACCAGATGTTAGGAACTTTTTGTTGCCATTTTTATCGTTTTTCTGGTCATATTTTTTCTTCCTCCCGTTTTCTGACTGACTATTTGGTGAGGGACCATGTCCCAAGTTTCAGTTAGTCGTCCGTCACAAGGAAACACACACAAATCCACAAACTATTTTCTCTGGAATGCATGTCTATATTTAAGTTAAAAGTTCTAGAGTTTGACGGGCAAGATTGGAAAAGACTGGAAAGTACATAGCTCAGCACAACCGCGTGCTGGCCGGGGACTTGCTTTACTCACACGCACCCACACATTTTCACTCATGTAAACATATACACTCCAACTCCCATACTCGAATGCGAAATTCCAACGAAGAACGCAGAAATTCCAACGCAGAATGGTATCAGTATATTATAGTCATTTAAATACTATTGAGCTGAGTGTGTAGTGCGGTAATCGTTCATAGTTTTAAGTTCCTCATGCCAGGCATACATACACAAATTTTATAGTTATACTTCTTATGTAGTAAAATCGACCTGCAGAATATGATTGTTTCGTAAAAATGTGGCAGGTAGCAAGCGGAATACTACTACTCTTGTTCGTTTATTTCTTCGATACAATTTATATTCGATTTTCTTCATTCTGAAAGGGGACACTCTAAATTCCAAAGCAGAACGGCATCAGTATATTATAGTCATTTAAACACTATTAAGCTGAGTGTGTAGTGCGGTAATCGTCCATAGTTCTAAGTTCCTCATGCAAGGCATACATACACAAACAGAAGATAGGAGGTATTGTTTTTGTTTTATAGTTATACTTTTTACGTAGTAAAATCGACCTACTGAATATGATTGTTCAGTAAAAATGTGGCAGGTAGCAAGCGGAAAACTACTACTATTGTTTGTTTATTTCTTTGATACAAGTTTTATTCGATTTTCTTCATTCTGAAAGGGAACACATTGAATTTGGCGGTACGTCCACTACTGTGAAAGTTCACGATTGGTGATCTCAACCGCTGGTATTATATTATGGATTGTTCTCCATTGTTGAAAGTTCGCTGATAAGTAAAAATACCTCTACAAAAAGAACCATTTGTGTCACTTGGTAAGCTTGCAGGCCATTACTCCGCAATAAGTATCTTTTACTTAATATTAGCCCCAGCAGTTGATAGTTCTACGCCCGTGAGAGGGTACGTCATAAAGAGAATATGGTCGATTGGAAAAGACAAAAGAATATGCTACTTTTCTCTCACGTTCAACAACGACGTATATGTCTTCCCAACTTTTACGCAAATACCTCTGTTAAACAACCGAACACTTTCATGTCGTACACAAAGTATGTTTAGCTTAGGTAAACACTAAGACACTCTTCGAGTATGTTTGTACTAACCATCTAGTGCAAACATGAGTACACTATAAAATAGCCATCCAACTGGGTTCTGAGCGTATAGAGGTAAACGAACGCGTTAAGTGTCCGTTTGATCATCTACACTAAAATCCCCATGCAAGTTCTTGACTGTGAATTTTGCGAGATCTTACATTATTATGCACTATTCCTATGCGCATGGTGAGAACCATCTGGAGGCAACTTGTACAGAATTATTTTACCGAATCCGAGCCACTTTGATCTATGATCAATCCGGATTTTCTCGATAACGGCTCGAGGATTTATTCTAGTGATGTTAACATGCTTTTTCTATCAGGTTCGAACTTGCTAGACGACGATTATTATATACGAAAACACGTTATCACGATGGAAAACTGAACAAAGCAAATTATTGATAGCACAACAAAGCAATTTGAAAGTATGATTGCACCAAAATGCACCTTTCATATATGCGGTGGGGTCGCTAGATGTATCGACCGCCAATAGGCGGGAGTAGACTTGAACCATTATCCAAAGTGTTATCTGAGCAGTCACGAACCATGGGAAACCAAAATATCTGTAAGATTGATGGATGATGATCTTCATCTTTTCACCGAAATATAACCTTAACATTCTCATGTGAGTATAATGGCATGTAGATGAGTAACAAAACACTGTAAGAGAAATTTCAAGAATTTGAAATCAATTATTTTGTTTGCGAATAGTAAGTAGTTTTGGAAGAAATACAGTTCCAAAAAAAAATGAATGCAAGATTTGAAATACAATTTTTGTTTGAAGTCTAAGTGGAACCGAATAAATGCAATAATTAGCTACACACACGGGAAAGCGGGTAGATGCAAAGGTTCATCTATCTATACGTCTTACACGATTGATCAATGTTTAAAGTAACCATAGAATAGGATGCTTAACAACTCCTGTGCCTCGATGGGAACTTAAGGTTAAATTACAGTAGGTTGTTATACGTTCATAATTTTGAATTAAATTGGATACATATTGAAATTTAATTTGCTGCCAACAACAAATTTTATTTATTTTGTGAACTAGATAGTCGAAAGTGAGTTGTGTTTGTGTCATCATTCAAAACTGCAAGCCATTTTCCCGTGAGTGAATTAGTGTTTCGCAAGCTACCCTTTCTTCGGAAACCTCTTCGAGCTTGTATGCTTGCATGCCTTGCATGATTGCCTGTCTGTCTGTCTGTTTGTCTGTCAGTGTATCTGTCTTTCTGTCTGCCTATCTATCTATCTATCGGTCGTGTGAAAAAAAAACAGTAAGACAAAAAAATAACATTAACAAAGCCAAGGCCAAAAAAAAAATCAAAAAATCAAAATCATAAACTAACTCGAACTCAAACCGAACGAAACAAAACGTTTCAAGTCAGAAGAGAGAATAGAACAGAAAAGAAGAAAAAAAAACACAAAAAGGAATAAAAAACAAACAACCAACTAACAAAAAAACAAAAAAATAAAAAAACAAACAAAAAAACACAAAAAGACTATACCACCTACCTATTTCTATCCAAGCACGCTCCTTCAATTTTCGCACTCAGCTACTCGCACGTTCGGCGGCAGTCAGGTAGGCAGGCAGGTAGGCAGGCAGGTAGGCAGGCAGGCAGGCAGCATTCACGAACGAACACTTTTGTTTATCGTTATACGCTTTTGTACATATAAGCATTTTGATGTACATACGATTGTAACGTGAATACTTTCGTAGTTTTGGGTACAGAGAGTCCATTGAATTGAATGAAAGTAAGAAAAGTAGAAGACAGCTATTGTTTTCGTCCATTTGTATTCGGGATGAGTTTGTTACGTCCTTGGGAGGACAATCCAAACGACCCAGAGGATGTGGAACAAACTGTAAAGCCAGAAAGCTTTAACCACAGACAAGTGTACACGAAAGGGCAGGGCCATGGTCTCTCCTCTTCGGCCTCGTTTTCGTCGTACGAACATTCTAAACAGACCGCATGTCGCGAAACCAGTAAACCTTATGATCGCCCTCCTGCTATCCCTTCTTACTCCTTTCCGGTTAGAGCAAATAGGTACGATGAAGCAGATAGGTCAAGACACCCGCTGGCACCATATACGCACTCGGTAGTAAATAATTTGCAGAGTATCAATGATTATGAGCCATACTTTGAAGACATGACTCAGATTATGTCAGCGGGCGAACTGCACTTGAATGGTGAGGAACAGTACGTGCACCAGCAGCAGTACAACAAAAAACAACACCCATTATATATACAAAACTACCAACAGCCAAAATACTCGAAGTATCCTATTCAACCGCATAATACAAAATTGCCACTTGGGCATGATGACCCATCATTTTTATCAACAAATCAAGGATCGCAGCTACAAAGTCACTTTCGGGAGCAACAGGAGCACCAGCACATTCATGACACGAGGCCGTCTCTTCAAGAACGTCCTCAATATGTTCAGATATCTTCGCATGAGAATACAGAGTCTATTGGAGAGAATACTGTCTACAATGAAGTCAAGCACAGACGAAAATCGGATCCCAATCATTATACTGGAAATAGTACACGCAACTCAAAAGGCGCACCCTTTCTTTTTAGCGAAGCCATGGGTCAATGGGTTAACATGGTTGGTCTTCGGGGTATGAGAGGTATAAAAAGACCGCAAACTTCGCAGGAAGAGGCTTCCACGGCGACTGAAGTGCGTCAAGATAGTTCATCTTTTGATGCATCTACTATCAGTCAAAATTCGAACGTGGAGGGGAATGAAATTATTAAGAAAAGAATACGTGAGAAAGAAATCTTTAATACTGCTATTGAACCGAAACCATCTAAACGACTAGAAAACAGCGCTAGGGAATGCTGCGAAAAGTGTGCCGATCCTCTGCGACATCACGCAGAGGTACTGGCCCGTATGCAAGGAGCTCCGGATGTCGACGGTGGGATGAAAAAGCGCATGAACAAATACATGTCAGACGTCCTGTTTTCGCCTGAAAATCAAATGCTTTACCATCCCGATTGTGTGACATTTGTACTGGACTTGACGAATAATGCGCTCAAGCGGCTAGCGGAACGGAAAATGAAAGAGAACCATGTATCAGTAGTGCATGGTCTAGTCGGTCGAAGGTCTAACAACAGCAAGTCACCGGAGACACTACAAAGGTTTATCGATTTTGTCAAGGCGAATCGGTCCGAGATGGTGTTTATGGAGGGGGAGAAACCACAGATGGACGGTGACGTAGAGATACGATACTACCTAAAGTCGTCTGTGATTCGGTTGCAAGGGGATGGGGAGGGTACGCTGAGAACGAAGTTTAATCTTAGCCAGCAATCGGGTGGTGAGAATGGTGAAACAATTAGTGGAGGAACTGCACAAGCCTGGTTCAAGAAGTACTTCCGGGATACCTTGAAGGGTGTACAGGCTACTCAGTACATCATCCACCGGATGCCACAGGACCTTAAGCCTAAATCCTGATTTAGTGTTCTACTGTTGCTCTTGTGTATTACAACAGACAAGAGAACTGCACTGCCAATTTAGTAAACGAGTTGATTAACAATTTGACGCAATAGTAGAGTAATTGGCAAAGTACTGGACGCCTGTGAAGAGTCTATGGCAAGAACCCAATAATAGCCCAATAATGTTTTACGCTTGAACATGTAGGATTTAACCAAGAAAAATAGCTTTTACCGTCAATTACAGTTTGATTATTGTACAGGCGTTGTACGTATTTTCCTGATTTCAAATATCTAATAGTTGATTTATTTAACGTATTGTAAGCTCGTATATTACGTTGTCTCGGATACTGATCAGTTTTGTAGCACAAGTCTCTATATCGCTTCGAAGCCCATCATGGATCGATGTCAGAGTTGGAAATTGATCTGCGGAAGAGTTGTTCCTAAATCAAATATATACCAAGCACCAAAGATCAAATGAATGGGTAATGCGTACCTAATATACTTTTCTATGCACGTCAGTAAACAAACGCAATGGGGAAAAATAAATACAACATACTACAAGAAAACTAAAACAATTACTTTTCTTTCGGTGAACTATTTAAGCATGAACTTGATAAACAAGTCAGTTCAAGTGTGAAGAAACGATATCATGTACTACAATTATGATCTATCAATTGTATCTGGGTAGGGAATAAAATCATGTTCTTTTTCTTGAAGACTAGATTTCGATGTTGGCACAAACACACTAATCAAGTTCACGGTATAAAAATTTCTCTGTTCCATCACCAAGCATTGCATCTTACAATAGATAGATCACTGTTATAATATGTCATGCGAATGCGACGAAGTTTGGTAAACAAACGAACGATATTGGGATATTTTATGGATTGGTTGAATGGAATGTTTCGGGTTCATTAAACGAAGTTAGAGAACGATGACATTCGTTTTAGTTGTTTGTATGTTTTTATTTTAAATTAGAGACACAACGGGCGTTGGTGAGTGAGTGAGTGTCCTTGGTGATGTCGTTACATGCGAGAGGAGAGAGACCGACAAATGCATTCGAAGAAAAAGCAGATACACATAGTCTAAGAACTACTACGAACGAGCGAACCACTTTACTAACGAACGAACTTCTTTGTACATACATTGTAACGTACAGCTGTGAGTATCCCACACAGGCTCGTGTAAACGTACATAGTTTGGGAAGATAATCGACTTTGTTCGTAATGTCCAAAAGCACGAAAAATGACATCGTGTTCGCCATTGCAGCGTATTCAGTATGCTCTGGAACTCTTCTGTTGCTGAACAAGCTTGTGCTTCACTTCATTCCAATGCCGGCATTGGTGACGCTCGTGCAGCTCGTAGTAGCTGTACTTCTTGTTTATTCCCTAAGTTTTATGAAGGTTGCTAAGGTCGATCCTCTAGTGAAAGAGAAAGTGATCCCGTACGCGTACTACACTGTCGCTTTTACCATGGGAGTATACAGTAACATGCGTGCCCTTGCGAACTCAAACGTCGAAACTGTCATCGTGTTTCGTGCTCTTACACCTCTGGCGGTGTCTGGGCTTGATTACATGTTCTTGGGACGAGATTTGCCGTCTACTCGCTCACTTCTGGCATTGTGTTCTATCGTAGCGGGCGCGTTTATCTATGTTTATGGGGACAATCAGTTCGGCGTGGAGGGCTTCTATGGGTACACATGGGTGTGCATTTACTTCTGTGCTATATGCACAGAGATGACATATGGGAAGAAAATTGTACAAGATGTGTCTCTATCTCTATCAGGTTCGGTACTGTATACAAATTTACTCGCTATTATTCCTTTCTTCACTCTCTTTTTAACGACTAATGAGGCTGAGACGCTGCTGTACGATCATCAAGTGTATAACTGGCCTTTCCTTGGGTGTGTTACCTTGTTCCTGTCCTGCATAATGGGCGCAGGCATAGGCTACTCTGGTTGGAATTGTCGGCATGTAGTATCAGCTACAACTTACACAATGATTGGTGTTATGAACAAGATGCTCACCGTGCTGCTCAATATCCTGATCTGGGATAAACATGCATCTCCAATCAGCTTATGTGGACTTGTAATCTGTTTAGTGGGTGGAAGTCTCTATAGACAGGCACCTATGCGTGGACACAATAATTTAGATGTTAGAGCGTAGATAGGCAATTGTTAGTGGACAAACTATTTTGACCGTTTTTTATGAAGAGAATTAAAACAGAAATCGTACAAGGTCACACTCATCTGTTTATAAAATGATTTTTCGCGAGGTTTTCATAGCGGTGTCGTAGTAGGAATGGTTCAGGGTTAGCAGGAAGATGCTTTTGTGGAAAATTGATTTCACTCCTACACAAGGCGACTAAAGGAAAATCAATTGGCTAGGGTTTCCAATGTAGGTTCCCTATAAATTAGTTATATATATATCAATGGAAAATGGCAACTTCGGTGCTTCCTACCCTCATCCCTACTGTTCTTGTATCTACAGTACAAATTAAGGTAGTGTAGTTCCATTCTAGCTTTTATCAGCATGAATGTGAACGTTTACGTCCTCGAAATTTACGTTAATTGGGTTCGAAATAAACAACTACAACATAAATTACAATAATGTCCGATCTATCAATTGGTATGAATTACATATTGCATGCAATGGCCTCGTTCAAAATAACTACATAAGTTTGGAAGAACTAACTAACACTTTTCTATCCTACCATCTTCTCATTAAATTGTAAAGATACACAAGGTGATGTACGTAATAACGGTATACTTAACTAACATCTTCAGCTATACTTGCCGTAAAGTCTGCGAATGGTATACGTCACTACATCCTTTATTTTAGAATAGTTTCGCGTAAGGTTGTCTTTTACGTCCGAAGCAAACCAAACATACAATCTTTGTTTGAGAAGACAGAATCCTTAACCACATATTTATCATACGAAACTATATATTAATCTCGGCTCACTCCACCATTGTTACCTCTGTGCGCACGACATACCCCTTTGCAATTGAGGTCGCCCTATGGATCGCGGAGACGGTGTATCGCATTGCCATGTTCGGCCGTATCTGTACAAGGTCTTCCTCTCTTACAAAATTAATTACTGTTTCGTAATCCAATTTTCCCGTGGCGTCAGCGTGTGTGGATAAGACAATGCTATTCTGTTTACAATACTGGAATAAAGGCGAGGATGCAAACTCTTTGTCCGACAGGACAGACGAGTGTACTTGTACGTGCTTCGGTGACATCTGCAAATTCTCGAGCCAAATCAGCTGTTCAACGGTAGGATCTACTAGTCCGATATTCATCACTAACCCGCTTTCCACGAATCGCGTCAACGCCGTCCAAAGAGGCGCAAGTGTGTCTTGGTCCTTTTCATTCGTACCACCACCTCCAATTGATACGAACAGCACCTCGATGTTCTTCACATTCTGCTTCAGAATGGAAGATCCTAGAAGCTCAGCCAAATCATCACTCTCAATGTTGCCGCTTGAAAAACTGCTCAAAAACAACTTCGCGATCATCTGTTTCATGTCTACGGGAACTGCGCTCCATTGTTCAGCGCCCGCTAGTTGCGTTATTTCGTTAGAAACTTTTTGTACTTCGAAGGCTGCTTTCATTTCTTCTACGATCGTTGGAAATGTGCGCGCAGGCATGTTCGATAGTACGTTTTCCGTGTGCATTGTAGCCTTCGTTGTGCGCTTGAGCACCTTACAGGAACGAGAGACACAACAGAGAGATGCCTTCCTCAAAGGAGTCATCATAGTCACGTTGTTACTCATCGTCATTCAAGTTCCCCGTGCGAGAAAGGAAGAAGATATGTGTTTAATGTTGAAAGTGCAAAAGTATCACCTCTTTACGCGATAAAGCAAGAAGCAATGAGTGTTCAATGGTCAAAGTACAAAAGTATCACCTCTTTATCGCAACATACAGTTTTAGTAGTTACCACAGTTGGTTGTCACACATGTCAAACGGCATGTTTATATGCAAGTCTTGCAGCCCTCATTACATTCTATTACTACAACGGGGGCGGTTGGGTGTGTTCGCGGCTTTCGAGTCACAAGATTTTACACCAATCGGGGGTTAGTGTTCATTCCAATAGTAATGGTTCATTGTTTCACATGTGTGTGTGTGTGTGTGTTTTGTGGTATGGTGAGTGGGGGTGGCAGGCTGAATGAATACATTCATACCAATACATTTTATGTTCTAAATATAGCACCGAGTCCCTTAAATACAAAACAATCTCGTTATTTCAAATCCGCTTTTGTACTATTAAGGCTATAGAAATCAAAATTTTGTAAATTAATACGCAGAGTTTAGGACAAGTTGTACCAAATAAATTAAACACTTGGTTTACGACTGGATTTTATTGGTGCCAATATCGCAAGAGGAAGTAGAAAGAACGATTCTAGAGATGTTTGTATGTATACGCATTTTTGTGCGAAACAAATGATATGATGTCTACAGCAGACGTATTGTGCAAAGGAGAAAAAGAAAGCATTTAAGACTATTGTATGTAGACATATTGTGCAGAGAACAAAAAGAGAAAAAAACTGTTGGTGATTATAGTATGTGATATGTAGTGCAAAAGAGAAAAAAAAATAGTTTGCGATGATATGATTGTATGTATGTGGACATGTTGTGCGAAATACAATAAAAGTGGGGTCGGGAAAGTTCGGCGGTTCGTACCTTTCTTGGTATGTTGTATTACAATTTATGATTGTCGACCAAGAAACGATTAGTTCTGACAGTGTACAAATCTAGCATAACAGTTTTTCGACTTACCTATGAAAATTTGTTCAGGTCTGCATATAAGGCAGTACAAGGGCGGACTTGGAAGCATGAAGCTAAAATTCTTCATGAGTTCATGGCATGTCTAGCAGTTGAGTGTTTGCGTCTATACCCAATAGACAAGCAACTTCTATGTTGTATAGAGAGAGCATCTATGTCATTTTGCAGCTTTTGTACGGGGTAAATTTGTATTTTCGATTGCAGGGCTGTCGTTCCTCATAGAATAAGTCCGGTAACTTAACATACAGACTAGGATATTTAAATAAAACGAAATTGCTACGACATTAGTTCCTAAAAAGTATGATATTTCACCTCTCTCAAGTTTTAAATCCACCATGTCGCAGAATTATTCAGAAGTCCAACAACCTCTTATAAGATTAAATCGAAATGCGGACTCTCAAGTAAACAATATTTTGTCCATGTGGCATAACCAACCACACTGTGATCCCAAGCAATGAATCTATGCTTCAAATTACATCCAAGGCAAACTTCTGTCTGAGGTTTTATTATAGATATGCAACTGCGGTTTGTACGTTTCTTTGCAAACGTGCTCATATGTTCCCCTTGTTGATCATAAAAGAACTTCATATACTATCATGGTGTAAATATAATGTAACGTTGGATATTCTACGTCTTCGGTCATTTTGTGCCCATCCCACGTGTTTGAGGATATTGTAGGGAAGTTTTTCACACTCAGTTTGGGTGATGATTCCTATTGATATTTATTTTGTATTCTCGAAAATTTTTAAAGTACAACTTTATTGCCCTTCTGCGATAACTACGTGAGATGTTCTTTTACTTTGGCACTCGAGTTGATGAGTCAAGTCGTGTTGCTTATTATGTAAGTACAAAGAAGACTGGCATGATTCAAACGAATGCGTCCTCAAGTAGCTTGCAAAGTCGAAATCAAACATCGAAAAGATTCTTGAACAACGCGCACATGAACAAGGAGTTAATAATACCAGTGTTTGTACACAAAAATACCAGCAACACACCATGGCGAAGCAAAACCGCGCACGCATGACCAAACGATACAATGCACGCCAACGACCGCCAGAGAAACATGTATGAACTGACGAAGACACCCATATATAGGCCTACAGAAACACACATGTATAGGCTGGCAGAGACCGATACCATTCTCACCCAAGACTGACTTCTAAGAGGGACATACGAAAAATATACATATGTTCATGGAGAAGTGCTTTTAAATACGTACGTACATTCGAAAAAACTCGAAAAGAACAGAAAATCATAATTAAGCGCGAAATACCGTCAACAATTATAAACATACCTTTCGACCAATCAAACACGTCAACAACGTCTCCATGGGCTACGTGGCCGGTCAGCGATGTGCTCACGACGTCGTGTTCGTAACCGTAGCCGTAGACGTAACCGTAACCGTAGTCGTAGCCGTAACCGTAGCCATAGCCGTAGACGTAGACGTCCAGACACAGAACTGTGTACACAGTCCCCATAGGCCGGGCAGGGCCGTGTGGTGTACGACCTGCGCTCGTGGAGCTGTGTGTGTGTTTCCTTACAACCTGTATTGCTGCTGCCTACAAACATTCATATAGTCGTGTAAAACGTCTGTGTTGGTGTGTGCATGTAGCAGAGACGCACGCTTGGGTGAACGGATAGCATAGCCACAATCCTAACCACACACGTTACAGTCGGTTTGTCTATCCAGTGTGCTTGAACTTCTACGTGTGTCCGACATTTGTGAGTGTGATTCGAACTTACAGCTTAAACCTACATCCATTAAACGGAACGATCGAAAGGTCAGCTTAATCAACATGCTGAGAATAGGAGCGACCGCTTGGCGTATGCTCACCCCTGCTCTACGGTACGTTTCCCTGTTGAAGGAGTACGTATGTTTGGATACATGAACGAAATCGTGTGTTTGCAAGTGTGTGTGTGTGTTGTGTGTCTGTGTCTGTGTCGGTGTCGGTGTCTGTTGTCTGTGTCTGTGTCTGTGCGTGTCTGTGTTTGTCTGTGTGTGCGTGTGTGTGTATCTCTGTGTCTGTGTCTGTGTCTGTGTCTGTGTCTGTGTCTGTGTGTGTGTGTGTGTGTGTGTGTGTGTGTGTGTGTGTGTGTGTGTGTGTGTGTGTGTGTGTGTGTGTGTGTGTGTGTGTGTGTGTGTGTGTCGTGTG
>JAWQFL010000017.1:359672-377172 GCA_033442365.1 Creolimax fragrantissima | reverse complement strand
TACAACATTGGCCCGCCCCCATCCAAGGAAAGCTATCTTGACATGGAAAAGATTCTCTCTGTTGCAAAGACTACAGGTGCTCAGGTAGTGGCGTAGCTGCTGGTGATAACTCCCACCCTTTATATCTATGTATATATATGCGTGACTGTGAGTATATTTGTGCGTATACAAGCATATGGAGAAAACCCTCTCCAATCTCATAACAAACAGTGTTGGTATAGATATTCTCCATGTCAATTATTATCATATTTCTTCCTAGTAGTTTTATTAGTGTTTGTGCATGTGGGTATGGTTTATTTTAAATGTACGTATTTTTTTGTACATTCATATTGCTATGAAAAACACGAATGTGGCGAGTGTCGGCACACAGATATTGTGCTTGAAGCGAATATATTCTTGGCGTAACACGTAACATGGGTAACGAACAATCTCATTACGTCATTGTCTAAATATTCTACCGGATATTCTTTCTGTACACATTGGCACCCGAATACACGGAGAAAAAATCAATTTGTTCTAGTGCAGTGACGTATACTATCTACGCAAACTGCACATAATGCAAATATTCAAGCGGTGGTATCGATACAGATACACACTTACAGATACCAACATTCAGAACAAATCATTTCTTTCATCACTTCTCATCGATACGGATTCCTCTCACACTCCCTACTACCACTGTTCATTAGCTAGACACATACTTACAGATAAAACATACAAACATTTAGAACAAATCATTTCTTTCACCACTTTTCATCGATACGGATCCCTCACACACACCCTACTACTACTGTTCATTAGCTTACACAACTACACATCCGTATCCAATAGCTTTCCCTATATACACTAACGTGCACACACACTGATGTATACTCTCCCTCACACGTACAGGCTATTCATCCGGGATATGGATTTTTGTCTGAGAACGAGTTGTTTGCTGATAGATGTTACGAGGAAAATATTTCCTTCATTGGCCCACCTTCCGCTGCCATCCGCGATATGGGAAGTAAAAGTGAATCCAAAAACATTATGAACGCTGCTGATGTGCCCATTGTCAAAGGTATCTATCAGTACGTGTATACCTACACGTTTTATCACAGACAGGATCACCCAGCCAGTCAGGCACACGTCTGTCAAGCATACCAATACGCAAGCATTGTAAGTTGCAGAAGACCATTTACTTCAGGGCTCTAATTAGTCTGCCTGATATTCTTTCTGTACACATAGATACACCCAAATACACGGAAGCCAAATAGGTGTATTCTAAATAGTGACATACACTATCTACGCCAACTGCAGATAAGGCAAATCAACCAAGCTGTGGTATCGATACAGACACACACTTAGAGAAACTAACATACCATCATTCAAAACAAACCATTTCTTTCATCACTTATCTGGTATGAACACAACCTCACTCAATGTAAATTCAAATCGGCAGGATATCACGGAGAGAATCAAGATGTCAACTACCTGCAAGCCAAGGCACAGGAGATTGGTTACCCAGTTCTAATCAAGGCTGTTATGGGAGGTGGAGGTAAGGGTATGCGAGTTGTTGAATCAGACGACGAATTCCAGGTATGCCGTCCACATATGATACATTTCCGCGTTTCAGACATTAGATGCGTTTGGTAATCGCATCCATATGTCACGGGTTGCTCAGCTATGCATGTATTTCTTCAGAATGCAAATAATAATAGACCTATATCAGTTGAAACTTTACATTCGTTGCTCATGCTATGCACACAACACATAATGCACAAACACACATAGGACATGTTAGAATCAGCTAAGAACGAATCACGCAAGAGTTTCGGAGACGACCGAGTTCTGGTGGAGACGTATGTGCTCAACCCCAGGCATGTCGAAGTGCAGGTTTTTGCGGATAGCTTGGGTAACTGTGTGTATCTGTTTGAACGAGACTGTAGTGTACAGCGCAGGCACCAGAAGGTCATCGAGGAGGCACCCGCTGTAAGAAACATCCTGTGTATATAGTGTACTGTTGGTGCCTGTTTGTATATCTATCAGATGAATATATGCATGCATGTTAATGCATACTGCCTTATAGTATTTGTCTGTGCCAGGATAACTGCGTGCCTGCAGTATCGAGTGAAGACATCAAATGATCATCCCTCTATTTTTTATGCGTACGTACACGTGTGAATGGTGGCTTAACACGTAGCTATACGAAAGCCACGCAAACAGGCCCGTCGATTGCATTCTGTGATTGATAGTATCTACATGCGTATACACATATGTCGTATGTTTAGCTTAAAACACATGTTATTCATAGCATACAATACGCGTACATAATTTAGCCTGGACTTACAGAAGTGACACGCAAAGCTATCGGTGAAGCAGCTGTACGCGCAGCGAAAGCGGTGGGTTATGTAGGTGCAGGTACTGTAGAATTCATCATGGCCGAGAACGGAACTTTTTACTTCATGGAAATGAACACTCGATTGCAGGTACATATTGAGTGCTTGTATTGTGGATACAGGTGTCGTGGGGTGTAATAGTGTGTATTGTCTTTTCTTTATGATTGGATGTGTGGTCCACTACACACTCAACATGATTGCATTAAACTTATTCTTTCGTACGGTGATTTTATCTTTTCCATGTATCGCTGTTGTCTGTGTATTTTATGCACATATACAGGTCGAACATCCCGTGACAGAATATATTACAGGTACAGATCTAGTTGAATGGCAAATCAAGGTGGCTAGTGGGCAACGTTTGCCCAAGATGCAGGTCTGTATACATATATACATACACACATAATAAACATTGGTACGTGCATATATATAATATTTGTTTATGCACGATGTATGTACGTGGCGATACATGTACTCGTTGCTATGAGAACAATCTTTACGTCGGTGTTTTTTTTCTTCGAAGCCAAACGAATGCTCAGAATGTGCAAAAGCAGTTAAGATCGTTATAACGAATACCTACACACGTCAATCACACACAAGTAATCACACATGCAACCTGCATCCACAATACTCATTTTTCTGTTCGCTTGTATGTATGAATCTATACAACTTATTTGTACACAGGAAGAACTCAAGATTCGTGGGCACGCATTTGAAGCCCGTATCTATGCAGAGGACCCAGAAAACAACTTTATGCCAATGACTGGTACGCTCGCCCATCATCGACCCCCACCCACATCCTCCTCTGTCAGAGTGGACACTGGTGTGCGTCAAGGTAACGCATGAATGTTTATATTGCATGTACAATAATATGGAGTAATATATGTGTACATGAAGGCAATGGCTAGTATCCATGATTGTCTTTCACATGAAAGTTCGCTTAGCATAGGTTCCGTGTGTATGAATACGTATTTTGGGTTTCTCGTTTGTATGCATAGTTTGGTGTGTGCCACATAGATAGGTAGTGAACTACAGATCAATTAACGGCTCGTTTTTTGTTTGTTCTCATTATTATCGTCATTACGTTTGTTGCGTGTGTATATGCGACGATGAACGCAACGTTGTTATTGGTGAGATACATTCATTGTACCCCACGGACAATCTTATATGTGAGAGTGGATACAGACAGGAGTGTACCAATATGTGCGTGTATATATTCTAAGTGTTAAGTATGGTGTATATATATGAATTGTAAATCTTGGGTATTAATGTATTCCTGAGAAGTTGTTATGTCTACGCTAAATCGTGATGTATTGCTACCAACTGGTGTGGTGGATATGTAAATGCATATATATGCTAACACTGACGCCCAAACCTGCGAAAGCTGTTACAGCAATCGCCATAGCCACTTCACACACCCAAGCCTCAGTACATCCTCATGATTGTGCACAGGTGATGTTGTCTCGGTGTACTATGACCCAATGATTTCCAAACTAATTGTATTTGGTGACGATCGCGAAGCTGCCTTGCGCAAAATGGTCTTTTCCCTCAGGCAATACCAGGTATACTTTCAATATTATTTTATGTGAGTATACAGGCAGCATATATACGTATACCTACCAATATACAATATGCACGATTGTCGTTATTCTTCTCCATCTACACATATATCACGGATGAATGCGCAATGATATGTACGCGTTGTGTATATCTACATTTATGTATCTCAGGATTGTTGGGTGTTTGATGAGAAACGAACTGTCGTCAACGCACCTTAAGGCGTACTCGTATTAACACATCATCATCATCCACATCCACGTGCATAGACCTTCTCTTATACCAAGAAAACATATTCTGCACAGGTTGGAGGATTTAAAACAAACATTGGGCTTTTAATCAACATTGCCACTAACGATAAATTCCGAAAGGGCTGCGTCACAACTCACTTTATCGAGGTTTGTCTACATAGTAGAGTTGTTTGATTCCATTCTCATTGGTGAATACTGCACTCAAGGATGTGTATATGTGTATTGTTGTATAGGTGAATTATTTATAAGAGAAAAAGCCTGCATATTGTGCAGTTATGTATGTAACGTGTAGGATATAACAGTAGAAACATACCACCCATCTACATGTGTATATCAATCGTTAGCAACGTTTTTGTTTATTGTACAGAAAGAAATCGTGTGTACACAGGCGCAACAAAGTAACGGGAGAAAAAAATATGTACTTGTTTAGATTAGTGAATCGTTGAGGGAACATAAAATTAAACAGGGATCAAGTTGCGTGTGCACATACATATGCATACGGAAATACACAGATGCACTCATGCAAGTTTGTACGTACTTTGAATTCTTACCTATGCAAACCTTACTCCGACTGTCGTTCCCCGTTAGGAGAACAAGAATGATGTATTGCCTGAAATACCTGAAGTAAAGTCGGTAACCATTGCCCAGGCGGCTGTTTCGCTTCTGTTGCAATCACCCCCTACGATTGCATGCATCAACTCGCAAGGTATGTTCATACACTTTGTCAGGCCACCTCTCTACTATAGAAATCATCTCCAATTCACTACGCATGTCAAGTATTAACTGACAGTTATATAACTATGCATGTGTATGCACGCCTACACGTACGCGAGATAAATGTATGGACCTATATACATATATACTTGCATACAATGAACATATTAACCCCTACCCCTTTCCCCCAACGACCTGAATACGCACCCATATACCCACACACACTCGCACGGATACACACTATACACTGCAGACTCTGCCTCGCCATGGTCTGGAACACCCTTCTACGTGAATGGTAAGCCCTCGTACTCATATGAAATGGAATATAGAGGCGAACCCGTTAGAGCACTTTTAACATGCAGGAATAACAACTCAACCTTCGATGTCGAGGTATTTATATTACATTGCTTCGTGTATAATCTGATATATGCATTGCGTCATATCATACGCAAGTCTCGCATACCGTGGGCATTGTGCACTCACGCACAATATATCATGTGCACATTCTAATAGTACGATAACGTTTATTGTTTAGTGTGTGACAGTTGCGTTGTTTAAATTGTGCGAGAAACGTAACGTGGTGCACATATCAACATGGCCAAACGCACAAATACGTATACTCACATGGGTACACGGCACACTTCTTTTCACTCTCTGTGTTTGCGTTTGTCACTCATGCGCACGTTCCGTCAGATACATCGTGAAGGAAGCTCAACAAGTTCCCTATGTGTATCTCGAGCGGAGATGGACGGCGACAGTTTAACTTGCCACGTGGATGGTGCTATTCATAGAGTAAATGTGGTACACTCACTAGACTCTATCACAGTCTTCAATACTGTAGGTTATATGTTCATAGTGTTGTAAGTGTAAGTTTGTCTGGATGTAGTACTGAGGTTGTGGTGGGCATTTTGTTGCATTATTGCGTGGTACCCGTGTCGCTCATGTCCTTAACGGTGTAATTTACTTTCTGATCTTTAAGTGTTGCATTCTCACTCGTATGCATGAGGGCTATGTTATGTGTATCTTATAATATATGTTATGGTATGCTTATAGTATTTTCATCACATGTGTGTATATTCGTGTTCAAATAAAAGGAAGGAGAAAACTTTACTTTAGATACACCTCCGCCCGAGTTTTTAATTCCAAAGGCTGAGGCAGTAAACGTCAACTCGATTGTCGCACCAATGACTGGAAGAATAGAGAAGATTTTGGTAGAGGCGGGTACCTTCGTCAAGGAGGGAACCCCTCTGGTTGTAATGGAGGCCATGAAAATGGAGGTATTACTGTGTACATGCGTGTTGATATTTACTGACTTGAATGCATAAGATACATTGTCAAAGTTTGCTACAACAAATGACTGCTAAATAGAGCACATCTCATTGGAGGAGGGCGCACTTGTTAAAGAATGTTCCGTTGCGATGACCATTCGTGCTAGCATAACGTTGCATATATGTGCGCATGTACTTCGTATTTGTATATGTGGAGTTTATATATTTTATTCGACGTATTCGTCTGTACTCTTGCATATAGCATTGCAACAAGAAACTTCACACCGTCGCTTATTCCGATACTCGCTCACTCACAGCACGTACTCAAAGCGCTTACGGACGGCATCGTTGGACAAATTAACTCCTCAGTTGGAGACATCGTTGAGCAACATAGCGTTATTGCGAAGATGGAGGAAGATGAAGAGTAAACATAAGAGTATACTTGACGAATACATCAGGCTTTTAGATATCCTCTATGAAGGAGTAAGCAAAGGCACGCGTACACCTTTAAGACGTATAATGTACAACCTATCAACTATCCATCCTTCGCTATAAGTTCTCCCCATCCCTTAGAAACGCGGAGCAAATAAAGTGACATGTTGCATATTTCGCGAGACGATGGCAATGTATTCTGGATGAATGTGCACTGCACATCGATAATTTTGGGAGGAGTACAGTGACGTTGTAAAGCCAATTGATACTTTGTGAAATATATGTTTTGTTTGTTGTTGATAGTTACAACCATAAACATTGAGAACAATTTAAAGGCAATCGGGCGTCAGTTTCGACCGTACCAAGCTTTTAAACGCACCTTGTGCCATGTGAATTGCCAATTTTTCACCAAGAAACGTCACTTGTATACCCTCCTGACTTGACGTATAACCGTCAAGAGTGATACTTTGATATCGACCAGATATATATCGTTCACCTGCATCCGTTTCTCGGAGATCGAATACCAATCTTGACAACGGGGCGGTCGCTTTGTCACCATATAAGGGGTCTGAGTATTGCAAACCTAGCAAACGATTGATCGATGCAATATTACTGTCATGCCCCACAAACACTGTAGTGCCTGGTCTATTCTCTAACGCCGCCATCATATTGGCAAGAAGCGCACTAGCAAACCGTGATGCGAGATAGTCTGAAAAGTGAGTATTCCAGTAGTAGCTACTTAGCGTAGACATTGCAAGAATTTCTTCATCAGACGCCTTTCCCCACGCTGCTGGGAGTCCAGACATACGTTCCATAAGAAAAGCCTCTGTAGTGGTGCTGGCTGCTTTCACACGACCAGTATAAACACCTTTAACGAATTCGTTCGGTATACTTTTCAATTCGTACAATCCTCCGGTCCCAAGCATACTTTGTACCATGTCAATCAGGTTCTCGTTTCTGTCATGATGCACGGTGATATATTTGTTGTTCATGGCGCCAAGTGCAGTAATGTTTGCAGCGGTAGTACATGTGAACGAGTGAAAAATATTTTTGAACTCTGCAGTGGAAGACACATTCTCCTCCTTTAATCCCATTCTAATCTGAGTCGCAGTAATGTTGTTCCGAGTCGATGTTGAATCTACGACCAGATGGAACGGTTGAAGCATATTCTGTGCTAGAAATTGACCGACACGCTTTGAGTATATTTTCCCGTGCGCAGTACACATGCTCTCATCGACACCGAATTCTGCTCGTCCTGGCCAAACTTCCCCCGTATAATCTGCTGCACTCTCGGAGTACCCTTCAGGCATGGGACGAAATCTTGGAGGGTACATTGTGGTCGATCTAACACAGTGACGCTGTACTACCACTGTACTTATGGTTTTATCACCAACATTGGCATCCGCAACAAGTACTGTTGCCCCTCTTGTCGCGGAGAAGCACACAAGGGTTGTCACTACGAATCTAGTAGCCATTATTAAAGGCCAAGCTGAATCTCTAAATATCTCCGCTCGCTGTTGTTTGGAGTGTGAATCTTATAGCAGTGTATATTAATAATCGTGTTGGTCTTTACCAGTATGTAGTGTATACACGAGCATCTACGTAACACGCTTACATAACTGCAAGCACTCACATCAAATATGAAACACGCTGATGTAAAGGGTCGCAATTGTTCAACCCTGCTATTGGGAACACACTCAGGTACGCATATATTGTTTAGAGCAAGTGGGACGAAACGAACGGATAATACTTGTGGCTACTTATGGGTAGCCATTCACAGGTATAAAGAAGTATATGAATCTCAACAATGAAGCAAGTACAAGCGACGTTTAATAGATAAAGTAAGTGCATTTATTTGTAGTTTGCTTTTACTTTTGCGTACAGCAATTTTGCGTACACAACACCTTTAAGAATATCGCATCGTTCCAAAAATGAAGTAGTTTGGTTAAGTGTAGTAGCTGCATCGTGCCACTGTTGATTGAATCTAGTATTGAAATGTCACTGCTATATATGCTCCTCATCCGTATAGACAGGAGATAAGTGCATTCATTATGTGACTGGTAGTAACTAGTTGGTACAACTAGTAAAACTGGCACTGGTAGTAAGCAAGCAGTTGGTACAGCTAGTAGAAGTTAAGCGCATTGTCGTAGTGGTAGTATGTAGCACTAAGAAATGCAAATACTTTTCACTTGATTCTACCCACCTAAATGACAACTGCCTACCGAAGTCTCAACACACAGTGCAAACATGGTAAAATTCTATTCGTTAGCTATATGTACCAAAATACGGTTATGATCAATTCTAAGAAATACTTTTAATAACAAAGGGTGTTGTAAGTATACGTGGATACATCCGGTGTAGACAATGTAAGACATCATGTTTTGTGCCCGAACTTGAATACTGACTATATGAAAGGGTTGGTTGGGCTTTACCTTGATGTGAGGGTCTATGTTATATTACATGTACGCATTTTGGCGTAGTTTCGTATTTTCGTTTAAAACTACATACCTTTCCCACCTACGAATATCTGTTTGTACTCGAACGTCAAACTTTTATATTTTTGTACGAGTGCATCTATGTGCATTTAAAACCAAATAATGTGGTTGTCCAACGTTCCATGTGTATGTGCGATTGTAGGAGGGTATGTAGCACCGCTGATATGTCTCATGCCTGGTACTCTGCTATGCAAAGTCCATGGCGAAAAATCCAATTCTGCAGGCAGCGTTGATAAATCTGCAGGAAAACCCCAACTAGCATGTTCTGTACGTGTACCACATTTGCACATACGTACGAAATATACGGGTGTTTATATGTATAAGAATAATCATTTAAACCTTTTGCAAGTACACCCATTGGTACAAAAACACTGAAAACGCAAGCAAAAACAACTTCAAAATTAACTCTTCCATACATACAAATTACACTTTACACAGAGACGCGCAATACATGTGGAGATTCACGTCAACAACCTATTTGGTGGACTTACACATTCGTACCTGGTGCTGTCAGGAACCATGAAGAATTGTAGTAATCGTTGGGGTTGTAAAATGGACTGTGATGATGGTAATGTGAACTAGCGTAATTGTGCATATGCACATATAACAAGCTATACGCTCGTTTCCACTCTCCGGATGTGCCTTCAATTTTCGGTGTAAGTGAGCGAGCAAGCATAGGATACCTACGTATGAATTTATATGTCAATGGTAAGTGCGCATATATAGCTCATCTAGCAATAGGTATGTTACGAACATGTGTGTACAGAACCGGCCACGTGAGTGCGCAGAAGTGTGGGGGAAAGTGTTGGTGTATTTCGTTTGCAAACGTTCGGGATGATATTGGGTGTATTTGTTGCGGAGACATGTGTCCAATGACGTACAACTACCTTGACCATAGCAAATGCATAGTATTGAAAATTACTACTTGGACATATCCGTGTTCAACTAGGACTTAGAAATAGTATGCACATTCTAACAAAAGTACCACACGAGCATCATAGGATGCTCAACCAAGAACTACTATCGTTTGTTTCGATGGCCTTTCGTTGGAAAGACGATGCTGATATACATAATAGACAATGCGACTATATACACACTCACACAGCTACGTATAGTACACATACATTTCAGGTACCAATCTATCTTGTAAAATATCACCTGAGGTAAAAAGAGTGGCTATCTAAATCAGCCATTACATATCACTGCACGTTTTAAATATCATCAAATATAACGCATAGTATGTGTACAGATGGAATATACCGGCTTCCGCAATTACACACACCACACATATATATGTACCCACAGTTGTACAAACTGCAAGTATGTCTCAGACGTACTTTGTTCTGCATACTATTTCAGCCTGCCCGAATAAAGGTTTCCACAGCTCGTTGTGATTTGCTAGAGCATAAAAGCGCTTCGAAAGCTGAATATAAACAAAATTGAATAAATCCAAAGGCAAAGACATCGATAGCAGAACTGGCATGCAAGTGTTAAGTATGATATATATACATACGAGCATTACCAACATATGTACTCACCTGAGAAACAGTGCAGAGGTCATAGAAATCAAGATACGCAAAAATCTGAAGCAGCAATTCGGGCATAAGCCCAGAAAGTGAGCAGTAGTCTTCTCCCTGCTTGCACATTACCAAAACGAACGAACATGGGAGTGGGAGCATAAATGCAGAAATGACTTGATGAGAATATGGTGGTTTAAGTGATGTATGTGTGAATGGCCGATAACTACCAGGGACATCATATATATGTTGTTACGACATGTGTGTGTCGTTTCATTGTATATATGCTTTATGAGATATGCATGATGCAACGCTGTACTTATACAATCATCTCGTCAAGTGTCAAAATGAACAAATATCACGGATAAACAAATTCAACCGTCGACAGTAGCTACCATACACATTTATCGAATTGTTTACACAGACACAAAGAAAGTCACTCAACCACACCTGAATTTGCTTACGCACAAATGACGACATTCTGCACAAGACGTAATTTCTTAGCAGTAACCACAGCTTTGCCAACTGATGGCAGCGTACAAACCCATCATCTCCAAGAGATGTGACGTAGTCTTTCGGGTTAATTTTTAGCGTGTGTACAGGTGAGACAATGCAGGAATGGTGTTGACTAAGGCAGCTGTCCGTGGGCTCAGTGGGTACATTTGTATCTTGGGAGTAGAGCATCTCTTCACGTGTATCCGTGCGTACATCTAAGAAACCGACACAGTGAAATACCAGCAGATTTCCCACTCGCATGCACTTCAGCTTCACACTACATTCCACATCGTTATACCAATTTGTGTATGTTTCTTCTGTTGGCGGATTGTGGGGAAATAAAACAAACAACAAACATAACAACTTTAGCATATTGTTGCAAAGCCAGTGTATGCACACTCAGATTTGCATCAGAAGAATCACTGTATGTGTACAACCTGAAATTTACAGGAATATCTAAGTAATCGATTAACTTTTAAGTAATCGATTAACCTGTGCCATTGCCGACCATCTGACAAACGGTGGCATGCTGTCACACGAACAGCCCCTCCATCACACATACACACGCACAATATATTGAATAGTCACATCTCTTAATTCAGATTTACCAAGAACTCCTTTGGGCGTACACCAGCGATTGTACCAAGAAACACGGCCTGGATCATTGACTTGTTTTAGCGATCCATCAGAGCAACCGTTTTTAGTCACACACACGGTAACTCCTTCACCGTCACGTAAAGGACGACCAGATGATTGATGACACACTGAGAAGGAGGAACTCGTCTCCGAATGTTGTTGCTGAACAGTAAGTAAAGGTATACACCCACTAGCAACCATAAAGTGATTTACTATAGCGAACACCACCTTGTTCTCATCAACCGCTCCAGCTGTATACAAAATTTATGAATTACACCAGACGTAAGTAGTAGGTAAGCTGTGTTGAGTATACATATTTATGCCAGCAAGATGTTTCGGATAGTATGTTTAAACCGGATAGTATGTTTATATTTGTGCTGCTTCAAGAGTAAAAGTAAATACGAAAAACTATATATTTATCCAACACAGATTCAACGCCAACATTGAAAGATAGTTACAAATCCATATTTACATATCTGCAACAAGGCCGCGATATTATGTATGTATCACTAATGGATAAAACTGCTTAGGATAAATTTTTGTTCGGCATAAGCAGTGCAATTAAATGATCTAGTCAACTTAGTAATTGTGTGTTCTCTTGTAATGGAGAAAATGAAAATAATAAATATACATAGCTATGCACATATATCTCAAGATGTATCTTATTCAATACAATATTCTATATAGATTATCTCCCAAAAAGCAGACCTTTGCAACTAGTCCCAGCCACTCGCTCATCTTCGTGTGACATAAACACAGATATCTCGTCGATCGTCATTGTTTCACTTATCTGGTTCAATAACGAAGGGTCGATAATATTTCTTAGCGTTGTGAAGGAGAATTAAATAGTTATGCCACTATATAAGTGCGCATGCCTACAACTGTACGACGAATAACTATCAAGAGGCGTTGACGAACGCACTAAACTTAAATCCAAAACAAAAGCACATAGAAATGATGACGTTTAAATGTAGTCATCACTTGTGACCTCAAACTCGTTCGTTGAGTATTTGTCCACTACTACAGCAAACACCCCCTATCCATAGAACGTAAAAAAATCTACATCCATGCTTTTGCAAAGTAAGAACCATCCATTATCATGGGACGGAGCGTTACAATTTAGATGCAGCACTGGTTGAAGAGAAGTAGGTTTGTTATGGGCTGTGAGTAATATAACTTGGCGATATAGAAATGACTACAGCAGATACGAGTCTCTCAGCGGTGAGACGGTAAGAACCACAAACGCTGTGATGAGATACATACTGCAAGCCATCATAGAGTACATATCATGTACGTTCATTTCACTTGTCAATATACATGATATATTAAAGAACGTAGCTATGGTTAGAAGCGATATATGTCCAGACTTGGTATGTGAAGGACGAGGAGTATCTATTGATTTCTCCTTGCTGTACAATGTTTAGTTCAATCATATTCTGACGAGTGAGATGATAGTATAAATCGCTATAGCACAAAACGAAACAGTACATCAGCAGTAACAAGTTCAACTTGTCCTGCCAGAAAGAGATAACGGCAGGTGAGGATCCTGTCAGAACTGACATATCTATTCATGAATATTCTGAATGATATATATGCGATGACATACAAACTGGTACTCTGGTATTGCACGCGTTATGCCGCCACACGTCTTCTACAGTATATTTGATGTTACGAATGCTGTACATAATTCGCACACTTCTATCGTATGAGAAGAACAATTTCTGTAGGCCAGCAGTAGTTAGTAATACACTTGCGAATGCAAGTGTGTTTGTTAGCAGTTGGTGCTTAGCTGGAAACGTAAAAGTACCAAGGTCAGATTTTCTTATACTATAGATTACTGAATCAAGGTAGATAATACGAACCAATAACTTTAAAGTGGCACAGTATGAACTGGGTGTGTTAAAACAAAAACAAAATTATGTCTAAAGAGTTTCTTTGCATATAACATTATGCTCAAGATTTACGTTGGATGATCTATTGGTGGTAATAAGAATCTTTTATAAAGGAAGCGGGGTATGTTCGTAAATTTCTATTAACAACATTTTAGAACCATAGCACTTATATTAAAACACTGGTGTTATTCATAATGCTAACGTCTTTAGTATCCTGTGTACACGAGAAGTACATTGCTTTAGGAAACGAAGCACTCGCAAGTTATCAATCTACCACGACGGGATTTGCCGAGCAGTCCTCCATTATCTGCAGATACTTTCGTAACTATACTCGACTCGTGTGTCTTCATAATGAAATTTTAATGCCCACCGTGTGACACATGCATATACTCCCGGACAAAGTTTCGTCGCACATTAATTTGTGGGTCCGTAATCATCACATCGGGGCACGTGCTCATTCTTGAAATTTGTATATTCAAAGTCAAGTGATAATGGTGAAGTTCTTTGTGATGGGCATACGTAGTGCCAACGTATTTCGAAGTAAAAGTGATGATTCCCTAGCAGTTCATATACACCAATAAAAATGTGTTGTGCAATGTATAATGAAGTCGACAGACACAACGCATAAACCAAAGTATGATCACTTTCCCTGAATCTATTTGTTCGGAATGGAATCTTACAAGTGTGCATTTATTAGCATTTTTCTGATTAGTTTGTTCCTCAATCACTTCTGCAATTACATGGTTGTACAGGCAAAAAAAATGCTACCACTCCTCTAGCTTGATTTTCTTTCACGCATATAATGAATGTGACAACAATGCCTATCGTCGTCTTGCAATCAAGTGAATCGTGAACATATTTGTACATGTTGCCAGTACAAACGCCGGATATCCTGGATGTGTCCCGTACTCACATTTCATCACCTCAAATCCAGCAGTTTCCGCAGCCCTACGTATTGTGTCGACGTCAAAGACTTGTAGTATGTCTGGCTTCGTAAAGTCCCTGTTTTTGTCAAGATATCCTTGCTCTAGTAAATTTATGTCAAACTCACCAGGAAAAGGGACATTTTTACGCTTTTTAGTTTGGTAGGATTCCATATGCTTTTCCGGATCTAGTAATGTCTGGATGACATTCACTCCCGCACATGTGAGTGCTAATACTCCGCCAGGTATTAGGACGTCGTGCATGCGCTGGAACGCCCTCTGTACCTGATTAGACCTCAGAAAGTGAATTACTTCTGAACAAAGCACACCACTGAATCGTAAATCTGGGTCATCCATCGACAATTCCGGAAGTTCTCCCAACATTGTCGTGATAGTTCCCGGCGTGGGTGTTTGAGTAGTTGCATGTGTCTTTTCAATAGCCCATACCTTATCTATATACTCTAGATGCGTCTTATCTAAATCATATGCCACCACGTGCGCACCTCTCATTGCGGCCGTAAAAGAATTGATCCCATAAGCAGCCCCTAAGTCAAGCAGAGGGTACTCTTTTACCTTGTAGGCTCTCACCCATGTGTCCATGAGTGGAGTGGGGGTTGCCATTTGCACACCGGTGTGGCGTCGTGTAGGGACGTGACCAGTTTGAAGCGGCACTATACCCAATGACTGGGCAATCTTTGAATCGAGTTTGTACTTGTAATCTATATCGGTCAGCATTGTTGTTGTAGCGTGTTAGCAGAGCTGTCTGTAACTAACTTATGCAATATTGTTTGTTGATGAGTTTGTCTTGCTATACACGAAGTATATATAGAAATCATGTATCCGCAAAATAAAATCATTGTAGTCACATAGTAAATCACTATAGTCTAATAACCTTTCGTTCTCGAGTTTATGCCAAGAGTATAGTTTCTTATCCGTTATTCGTGGATTATTTTTGTTCTTATTGGTGGTTCCCACCGATGTACGCGTAGCTCGGATCTATATATGAGCGGGTACTTCAATTACTCTTTCGAGATAGAATTATGTGGTGTGGAACATCAGAATACACTACCAACGAACTTCCATCTGAGCTTATTCAGACCTCAGTATTCCAATGTAGAATTATGTGGTGCTGAGCACATCAGAATACATTACCAACGACTCACTTCAATGAGCTTATTCAGACGCCGCCCCTGTATTCCAAAGTAAATGCATTCAATCTTTGATTTCGAAGCTGGGGTGCTTCGTATCATCTTTCAACGTGTAAGTGTTAAACCTTTTGAGTCTTTCAATTCGACGAGTAGAAAGTCGCACATCTCAATTTCTCATCCAAATCGATACACATAATAATTCACGCTAGTTAGAGTAAATATAAAAATAAAATATTGTTATGATTGGATAAAATTCTGTTTCTTTAGGGTCATTAATATGTACAGTAGTTGGAGTTAATATAAAAATAGCATCGTGTTATGATAAGAGGAAACTCGTTCCTCATTTAAAATACTAGAGTGTCAGGTTTTGATATCTTATAACCACAGCCGCCTTTCCCTGAATATGTTTCTTTTCCCTATCTAACTCTTATTAGTTCGTATTATCATCTTACAAGCGAGCGTTTTGTTTAATTTCCTCAGTGCACGTACAGCCAAAGAAATTCGGATTATCATCTACAAGCGAGCGTTCTGTTTAATTTGTCAGTTCTGTATGTTCCTCAGTGCACGTACAGCAAAGAAATTCGTATTACCATCTTACAAGGGAACGTTTTGTTTAATTTGTCAGCTCAGTATGTTCCTCAGAGCACGTACAGCCAAAGAAATTCGTATTATCATCTTACAAGGGAGCGTTTTGTTTAATTTGTCAGCTCAGTTTGGTCCTCAGTGCACGTACAGTCAAAGAAACAGCTATCACTCCTCAAGCTTGATTTTCCGTTGATCATGTAGCATTTTCAAGCCGCATCACATATGAAATCAAATGTGACCACAATGCCTATTGTTGTTTTGCAATCAAGTGAACTGTGAACGTATTTTTACCTGCTGCCCGTACAAACGTCGGATATCACCTACTTCATCTAAATAGGTTTACATGTTGTTATTCCATTTGCGTAGGGGTTGATGTTGTATCATCTAGCTCTTGGTCATGAGTCAAAAGTTAACATGAAGTCGAATCTCCCGGCCAGAATGTCTGCATCGTTTCCGTTCAAGTTTCGAATATTTTTAGTCTATCCGAAGAACGTAATGGTTTGTATTCTTTTGTAGTAAAATGCGATCAATCGTCGGCATTAAAGGACATGAAGCTTCTTTTGTCGACTGGAAGCATTTGAACGTAGTTTTCTAGCTCTGGATATAGATAGGTAGTCGATATCTTCCTTTTCCGTTTTGGGATTTGGTAATCCTAAATCTATCCATTTGAAGAGTATGATACTATAACAAGTTTGCTTTTTATATGTTTCACGGGACTAACTACTGTATCGTACACGCACAAACAAACGAAAAGAAGCTAGTCAACTGTATATTTTAGGGAACAAACTACTGAGGGTACAGATAATGTCAAACTATAAGAAAATAAAACCATATGTAGTAGGGGACAAACTACGGACCGCACGTACACAAACGATAAGGAGTAACCTTACACATACATAGAAACGATAAGAAAAAAAACGATAAGGTGACATCATGTTGACATCAGGATGACATTAGACACGAAAACTCTTCGAACACACAAACTATATTTACCCCAACGCACACAAACACACACACATACGCACACACACACACACGCACACACACACACACACACACACACACACACACACACACACACACACACACACACACACACACACACACACACACACACACACACACACACACACACACACACACACACACACACACACACACACACACACACACACACACACACACACACACACAAATACACAAAAATACACA
>JAWQFL010000017.1:337299-359272 GCA_033442365.1 Creolimax fragrantissima | reverse complement strand
CGAGCGCAGCCCTGCTCATCCCCCGTAGCGTAAAGCATTGCTCAGGGCAGTCACATGCGCACATAATCACATCTCTTCGTTGTACTTGTAGTAACAGTAGCAGTACCATAGAAGTTGATACGGTACATCTACATATCTCGAGGTATCACGGGCCACTCTTTTCTTGCATATCGACATAGGTTCATGCATGTCTATTCATGTCCACGCTTGAGGCTTAACTGTTTGGTGGAAACAACGGTCAACCTCCATATATCTGATAAAAGAGACTATTCTTGTATGCAGTTGTATATTGTTTGTAGTGCACAGACGTCGAAACGGAGACAACCTCAAGCAGCGTAAAATCGAACGATTCGGTATATTGACCGTGCTCACAACTGCACCTTCTTGCTACGTTGTAAAATACGAACATGTCGTCGGCCACTGATAAACATGAGTTTTTGGCCGAAAATGTACATTATAGCATAGAGGCTAACGTAAAATTACCCTTCAATAGAAAGGTAAAGTGTATTTTATACGCACATTGTTTGCCGCAAGTATGATATGTAAACGTCATGTATGTGTTACGTTTTTACTTGTAACATGAATATACGGTTTATGTGATAACTTTGACATTTTGCACGAGAAACTTTCACAGCATGAAGTTACTGTTTTTCACTAAACTGTTAACCATTTTTTCATGCATTAATTGTATACCAATGTGCACACATAGAAAATACAAGCCATTACAGGTATATATTTCATGTCTCCGCGTGATTTAAAATCAACGTACACCAAATCCGTATTTGCTTATCTAGCGAGTATACGTTTCTCCTGACGTAAATGTTCCTGTGTAGGTAGAACACGGCTATCCATGCGACTTTTTTCAACGCTTTTATTTTGCTTTAGTCCAACTCATATACGTACACGTCAATTATTGTGTATTTTATGTGAATTTGTATTACAACTGATGAATGCATGACGCGTGTCCTGTTAAGGAGTTCGCGCTCCGTACTACGCTAGACTACTTGACTCTAGAACGTTAACCTTTCGTAGTGCGTACGATATAATCGACTCTCCTTTTAGTATATGTACTGCCCTCTTATATACATATATGTTCACGCGTACACTCTTGTGACATCTCGGTTGTATGCAGTATATTTTTTAATTGCGCAATATATTATATTCGAGCAGAGAATTGTTCTTCCGGTATGGGTAGTGGAGGAACTACAATTGGATTTACCAACATATTTCCATGCCCTTAAACAGCAGAACGATACTGTCACTTACCTGCGAGTACTGTAAGTATTTTTAAGTGTGTATCTATGCATTCATGTTATTATGTGTGTGTATGCGTGCTGGTGTATGTGTGCATATTAGAGTTTAGAAGTCAGTATGATAGAGTAGTGCGAACAAGATAGCTAGCTACTCAACCTTGTTACACTCTGTTTGTTTATTTCTGATGGACTTAAGTTTATTTTCAAGGAGACCAATGAAATTCATATTTCTATGGGATACTTCATTGATAAATTGAAGTAAACAGTAGTGAACCGATATTTAGTTTTCTTTTCTTGTCAAAACTCGGTTTGAATTCAGAGTAAATATAGTTCACCAGTCTACCAATGATTCTCCAACTTGGGCGGCTCTCGTACCGGCTATGTGCGATTTCCTTATCTTTATGGACCTAACTCACTTCGATTCGTGGCATTCTGAATGTATGTATGGTCACTTTGATTATGTGTGGTCACTTTGATACCCACATTCCAATTAACATCCACATACATATCCACACCGATGCACCTGTCGACAGTTACACTTTGTCCACACTCAATGCTTGCGTCCGTAACCGCTCCTTGCTCGCACTCACATACTGTCGTACGCATTCCATACATCATGTTTGTGTACACACATGTCTTCATCAACTTCATTCACTCATGATCGAGCATATGCTCAACTGTCAGAAAACACACATATCAATTTTTCTTTTCAAGACTGTAACTGGGAGTTTCGTATGTATCAAGGCAGCAGGTTCTCATATATCAATATAGCACTGCTCATCACAAAACACATACTTGCTATCTACGTACACGTCTGTTTGTACCGAGTTTAGTTGCATATTCTCGTAACATGTTATACATCGGATGTATATAATTTTAACTGGGATTCTAGTATACATACGCGCGTACAATCAGCTCATTCCTAATGCATACGTTGACACTGTTTTTGTCTTTCTGTGTACGTTTCACTCATGGATGTATGTACAGTTTATAATGTATGCGAGCAGTTCATGGAGTACATACTCATCCAGAATATTCCCAGTGTCGCTCTCAGGCCACTTCATGCGGCTGTTGAGGCGATCAGCCTGGTATTATCCACGGGTGCCCTAACCCCATTACATCACATGTTCTTGAAATCTTGCCTTCTATCAAGGTGTGTGTGTGCTCGTACATATATGTAAATATCTTTATGTTGGATGCATTTAGTTCATATGTAATTTATCGTATGCGGATGAGCATATTGTATGTGCTCACAAAGAGTAGTTCCTGTATGTTACTTTGTATGTCGCAGCGCATGCACTCGGTCAGACGAATTCTTAGTGCGTGTCGTAACTCTTGAATGCCTACATGGTACGACACAGTGTATTATAGGAGTATGAGTATATGCATTTCTACGTTTGCTGCATCACCAGTGTATATTGTACGTTCCTTTCACGTTGATTGCCGACAAAGCCACTGTGAAACATCCATCCTCTGTGACACATATGCCATAAAAGGTTGATCATCTCCTTGCTATGTTTCCGCGAACATGAAATATGTCAAAATACACACACGCATACCACTTTTTACCTATACTTTAACTTACCTCTCGGTTTCACATTTCTGATTGGATTCTGCCGCGAAGAATGAGCCATCGTGCACTCCCGTTACTAGCAACTCCTCGAACATACGTGTCGGTACGAACGATTTAAGTTTGTCTGTGAGCATTTCTCACTTGAACATATACGTACATGCAAGTTGTGCCTGTCCAAGTTTCACGTATACATGTGTATTTTGCAGCTTAGAAAATGATTTGGAAAGGTAGAACGAATATTGGGTTCGTTTAGTACATATATGTGTCGAGTGTGAATGTATAATTTGGTTGATACGTATGTTTTTATGCTAGTTCGCAATCTCATCGCTCAGTCACTAACTACTTAATGTTATGGAAATATTGATGAATAAAAGAAGGAGCATGTATCTGTGCAAGATGTCCAGCTGTACTACTACTACAGCGGCCTTGTAGCTATTGTGCAAAAGGAATACCAGTTGGCATTCGATAATCTTTTAACGGTATGTGTATGCCATCAACCACACCCACATTCCACAACCATATTCCAAGCTCTCACCCACATTCAATTATTTGCCATCTCCATCTACTACCCACATATCACACATAATTAACACTGATTGATTTCTTACTAGGTTCTTGCCGTACCTAGTCAGGCAGCAAGTCCTGTCAGTGTACAAGCTTACATGAAACTAGTGCTCATTGCACTCATACATCACCATGCGGCACCCAAACTGCGTGATTGTGTCGATCCAGCGCTCATCGAGATGACAACGAGTACCATATGCAAGCCTTACACGGATCTCTTGGTGGTAATGTTGTGTCGTAGCATGTACATCTTGCATGTATCCGTTGATAAGTTGCGATGGTGTGTGTGTGCTTTTCTGTAGGAGCGTAGGCTACAAAGTACACGTATATTGAGTACGTGTACAAAATTGCATTGATTTTTGTATGGTCGTGAACGTATGCATGCCTGTTTGTGCTGCCATGTGTATGATACTATATATGTTGTGTGGTATTGCTAGATCTACTCCCATCTCACTACCCTGAACCTAAATTTTGATGCAGCTATGATGGAGAGGAGAGCGTGAACTTTATGGGTGTATTGTGGTATACGCGTGGCTGTGTACCTACGAGTGTTTGCAGCCATGTTTTATTCAACTTTATGCATACTCGTTTGTACAGATGTATGAGAAGCACAACGAAAAGTTGCTTGAGCAGTTCCTCAACAATTATCGCGATAGATTTATTAATGATGGGAACGAGAAACTTGTGCGGGAGTGCCTCAAATCTTTACGTACCCACAACATTGCTCGCCTGACCATCACATACCTGACTCTTTCTCTGGATGAGATTGCCGGTAAGTTGGAGTGAGTACAACGTATATTTACTTGTTAATATATTCAGTATCTGTTGGTTTGTATATATGTGTATGTATGTATGTGTGGGTGTTATACTTTACGTGTATTTGAGTAGTGGTCTCCAGTGTGTGATGTATTCCATCAGCACACCTGCTATCGTTAAGCCATGTCGACGTTTGTTGCGTACAAAGTTTGTAATGTGCTCGTGTTTGAGGAATGATGCACACAACGATTTTCGAAAATCTTGTTGTAGTTCGTGGTTTTTATTTCCTGAGGATTGGACCGCTAATCTTCTTTAACTAAAGTATACGTTATGAACAGCTATTTAACCAACTCACAAACTATATTATTTTTATTAATTCAACAGAGAAAGTTGGTCTGAGTGGCCCACAAGAGGCCGAGCGTCTTGTGCTTCAAATGGTATACGCTTTGATCCCGATTTTATGTACTCACACGGTACCAAAACGAGAATTTCTGGTGGCATTTTGTACATATATACATATGTATACACACTCTTCAATACGCCTACATTGAACTTCTGCTCAGATTGAGAACGGTGGTATATATGCGAAGATAAACAAAGCGAACGGAACAGTCTCGTTCGAGGAGTCACCTGAGCAATTTACATCTCAGTTTACTACGGATGAAATACATTTACAGGTACATATTATATATTGATGAATGGGGTGAGTTAGCGAATGTACTCTATATCAACTTCTGCAGGGTAAAAAATATATACCTTCTAGTCTCACGACTTCTATCTTTACATATTTGTGAAATACGCGTATACAGAAAGTACTTAAAAGTTCTCGTGTCGCCACTGTTAATGATGAGTATCAATGTTAAGATGTAGTAATCCATAAGCCTGTAATCCACAAGTGCCAAACTTTGCATTTTATGTATATATACAAATCATTTCTTCGCAAAAAGTCATAAAACGCTAAAAGAGTTCAACCTTTCCTCGTAGATTAATGCGCTCATGAAAGTGAACGAATCTATAAGTCTTGCTGAAGGAGATATTGATAAGTTAGCCACCATACAGGACAACAGGGATCGTAGGCGCCAGAGATCTCACATCCCTATGGAATTGCCCGACTCTGACTTCGATGATAGTGAAATTAGTATTTGGTATGTTCTTGCGTGCTGTCATCTGTTTATATTCCTGGTCTTAAGTTGTTGAGATTTTATAATCAGCTATAGACACAAGAGATTTCGTATCTCTTTGAACCCCTGTGAACCCCTAGCATATATATGTATATATACGTGGCGCAAATTACCATGTTGTCAAGTAGTCGATCATAAAGAAAACATATTCTAATATTGACGTACCTGTGTAGGTTATGATGTGTGTAGTGTAATGTGTGGTGTAGTGTAATGTGTTTTGCATGCTGTTGGTTCCAGACGTTTTCGTTTACCATCTATTTAGTGGGAGAGAAGGGCACATTATGTGATTGTAAGTCGTATACTTGCACGATGAATCATACTAAATAGCGTGTAGCACGAGTTATGTAAGTGCGCTTATACATTCGCATACAAGCTAAGCCATACAATGTTTTGCGCAATAGTATGTTGGTTATTTGTGATATTTGTGTATGCGAAGATGCGTGTTTCTTCGTGCTGGGGTATTTTCGTCATATTAAAACAAAAATTGCCCGCTACTTGCACGTTCATATATAGGCATATTCATCACCTCACCGTCACTACGTTTTCCTATAGATACAACATAATTTACATGTATGTACGAAAGCAAGAACGACGTGGTCCATGCCCTTAGGCATATAGAGAGAGGAAATGGGCTGCTATTACGGAAGCATCAATTTCTAGTACAGCAAAGTGGTTTTGTATGTCGAGCCGAATCTCAGGTCACCACCGCCGGTTCTGAGGATGTAAATCTGTCAGCATATCCTGTTCATGTACATTGACGAACTCTACGATACTTCAAACTTGTATGCATGGCTACTGTATGTGCTCGTATTTAAAATACGAATAAGGGGCGCTACTATCTGCATTGAATAGCTTCATCTTTCAGAAAACACAATCAAATCGAAATATTAATTTGGATTCGTTTTGAATAGCCTTAACGCTCAGAAGACACAATCAAATCGAAATACTAATTTGGATTCCTTTCGAGTACAGTAAACATGAACTATTATCCGTGGGTGTATTGTTTACGTTGGCCACGTTAAAAACAAGACCCGCAAGTCAGTAAAAAAAAATTGACCTGTCCATACTCGTTTTTAGGCCCCTGTTGTATTAAATTTTATTGAAGAAATGATGTTAAACAGTGTGTGTTTGTGTGTGTGTGTGTGTCTGGACTGGCGCTCTCTTATGTTGTTTTAAGAGAGGAAGGGGAATATTGGAGACTTATACACTACATTTTGACTTCACAAACCATTAATGGCGTATCAAGGCCCCTTTTATCTGATCTACTTTTTTATCACCAAGAAGGGTAACGACTGGTACAGCCACCGCCGTCGTCTCCTTGGCAGCGTTATAGGAACTAATTTTTCGTGAAACTTTTGTTGGTGTGTGTCTTGTTAGTTGAACGCAAAGAGAAGACACCACGGGAGGGTAGCCTTGTAATGTGTATTGTACAAACAGTTTGAGTCATCACTTCAGTGATGTTGGAAATAGGGAGCAATGGGAAACATTCGGCAACCCTGTTAAATCCCCGTTATACTGTTGGTCTGAGGGATGGCCGCTAAACGAAATTCATTGTACGTTCGTTAAATTATAAAAATTCCCACCCATAGTCATGTCCCGTTGTGACTGACTACTCTGTTGTGGCCTCGTTATGTTATTGTTGTCATTGGACATGATACTACAAAAAAAAGTAAATACCTAACATATTATTCATATATATATATACATGTTATCCTTTTTTGACTAAATAACATTATTCAAATGTGTTGAAAACCTACCCTCTATATTGAATTCCAATATATTAAAACTATATAATCAGAATTATTGAATTAGAAATTTATCTAACTAATAAGTGGAACTTTCCCGAGCAAGGTACAACAATAAAATCTAATTTTAGAAACAATAGCTCATTATAATTGGGTATCCAAGCTTTCGTAATGAAAACCACAAATGTGCAGAGTTTGATAATATTCATTTCATTTTGTTACATTTCAACTATGATCTATACTGGAATTCCCTATTAATATTGAAAGTAATATTCAAATTTATTCAAATTCTTATCCTGAGAAAACTGAATGTACGTTTTATACATGTCGTATGTAAAGACTTGACGCAATCTCGAATTTCACACATTGAGAGCTTCCGTTGCGCATATAAGTACGTTGCCCTCCTTCGTAGTCTTCTAAGAAGTGTTGTAGCGTTGTAGTTAGTGGTGTAGCGTTGTAGTTAGTGGTGTAGCGTTGTAGTTAGTGGTGTAGCGTTGTAGTTAGTGGTGTAGCGTTGTAGTTAGTGTTGTAGCGTTGTATTTAGTGTTGTAGCGTTGTGGTGTTGTAGCGTTGTAGTGTTGTAGTGTTGTGATGTTGTAGTGTTGTAGTGTTGTAGTGTTGTAGTGTTGTGATGTTGTGATGTTGTAGTGTTGTAGTGTTGTAGTGTTGTAGTGTTGTAGTGTTGTAGTGTTGTAGTGTTGTAGTGTTGTAGTGTTGTAGTGTTGTAGTTAGTGTGATGTGGTAGTGGCGTAGGGTTATAGTGATTCGTGTTGTAGTCTTATAGTGATAAGTGTTCTGTAGTATTGTGTTGTAGTCTTGTAGTGATTAGTGTTCTGTAGTCTTGTGTTGTAGTCTTGTGTTGTAGTCTTGTAGTGATTAGTGTTCTGTAGTATTGTGTTGTATAGTGTGGTGGTGTTGGTGTGTTGTGTAGGGTGTGTTGTGTAGGGTGCTTGTACATGTGGAATCCTGGTATATGTATTGTCGTGTTGGATGCGGTTACAGTTTGCTTGCTGCTTGGGTGAATGTTGTTGATAATGTAACACACGAGGGCGCTTGCTACTACTTTTCACACTTGTATATTTCATATGCGACGTTTTGTATTTATTTATTCACCTGAATCGTTATATTTTTACTTCGGTCTGCGCACGGAATTCTATTTATCTAGACATATTCCTTTGTTGTTCAAACTGTATGGGCTATAAATGAAAAGCAGTATAAGCAAAGCCGGGGGCACAATGTGTATGATGAGGCTCGAAAGGAGAGTTGTGGCGAGGAGTAATTTGTATTTGACGTGAAATGAGTTGTGTGTTGAGGCAATCATTCATATCTGCGACACCAGTACTGTATTCGAGTTGTTTCTACGGAGGTTTTTGGGAGTTTTGAGAGTCCAGCGGTTTTGTCATAGTTTCGATGTATTGAATATGTTCCTCATGCTGCCTTCTCTTCGTCTTTTGCTTTGCGGCTCGAAATCTCGCACATCAGTATTGGATTAGAAAGGAATATGTGATTTGAAGTTGAACACCACATGTGCTGTGATGCTGAGGCCCGTTGTCGTACGTGTACTGTCTATAATCCAATTGTTTGTGGGGTCGACCTGCTTCTTGTAACAAACCTTGGTGCATGATTGAAGCGAAAACGGTGTCTATTAAATGCAGTCGTTGATTATTATTATTTTATGTTTATATTCTATTCATTATAGTGAACAAAATAGATATTTTATATTTATTTCCCTTATCAAAATCAATGAAAGAACTTAGTGTTCTGGTTATAGAATCAAACAGACGTGCAAAATATTCGCAACGTTATTGCTTTGCAGGTATTGAAAGTGTGTGTTTCTCCAGCAACAAAAGGACGAAGTGAAGAGTTTTGGATGAATGAAATTATATATATATATATATCTACTACCCAAGCTACCACAGTTTACTCATACGTGTAAATTTAGTGTGAATGTTTTTTAGTATAGTATACTGTCGATGACAAGTTAGAACAGAAACTGTTGATCCCGTGTTCTATATATGCTCTATGACGTGTTTTGTATGTATGTACTTTCGAGCCATGTTTTTAGAATTGAAGTATTGTTATTGTTCCGACTGTTTATCTTGACCAGTGTTTCATGAATATATATTTAGTGTTATCAAAGTCTTCATGATTGATGACCGTATGTACTACGTGTGCATTTGATTGATTTAGATTTTGTGTTGTTCAAGTGATTTTTAGTTATATTCCAAGTTATTACTATGGTTCTAACTTCTGATCTTTACCCTGCACTACGATATGAATTCGTGCAAAATATCCAAGACATGTTTTCTTGTACCATGTTAAAACCATATCTGCATACACCCGTCCGATGCTATTTGTATTTTTCTTTTTGTATTTTCCTGTTATTGTTGTAACGGGGGCAGGGGGTTATATTTCATTGAAGGTACAGTTGCATGTTTTATGTTAAACACAATTTTTATATGTTTCGTATATATTCTATTCTTCTAATATACTGATATATATGAAAGCTTTTTTCTTGACGTGCAAACTGTGTCTGCTTCCATGTAATATTCTGCGAGTATATATCTTCTGTAATTGCCAAATGTGTACATTTTTAACGCTTTTCTATAAATGTATTGCGTTTAATCTATCATTATGTATCGGTCTTTATCAATTCATGTGCAAGGTCTTTAAACGATATAGACTACAGGGCCATTGGTCTTTTAATGATGTATACATTACCAATACTAACTACTATCTGCAAAACAAACTGTAATTGATGTTTTATGTTAAACACAATTTACATTGTATGTTGGATCACATGTTTCGTAAATATTCTACTCTTCTAATATACTAATAACATGAATTTTCATTATCTGTTGAATCACATGTTTCGTATCTATACCGATACATAAATATATGGCATAGCTGTCGAACAGCGTTGTTTGTAGTTTTGTGTATCGTGTACTAATCTCTTTGTTTGTATGTTATTTTGAGGTCTTTTGTTTCTTGATATGAATCCCATTCCTCTTCAGCTATATCCACTTTTTTGTTAACATGCACGTACTGTCTGCTTCCATGTTACATTCTGCGAGTTTATATCTTCTATTATGGCCAAATGTATACATATTTATCACTTTCCTATGAATTTAATGTGTTTTATCATAAAGTGTAAGTCTTTATCGCGTATACATTACTAACTACTGACTACTGTCTGCACCATGCATATTGTGTCTGCTTCCATGTCATATTCTGCGAGTATATGTCATCTATTATGGCCAAATGTGTACATATTTATGCTTTTCTATAAATGTGTTGTGTTTAATTTATCATTACGCGTCGGTCTTTATCGATTCATGTTCAATGACGTATACATTACTAATACCAACTTCTATCTGCACGTTCTGTTGTCAAGTTTTGGTCTTTATTGATTTGTGGGTGATATCATATATATATGGCCCACTACCATCTATCATCTGTACATGTACTTTGAAAATCGTCATGTATCGTTTACATAACTACTAACTGTGTATATTTTAACGAGAATCCATGTTTCTAGACGTGCTGTTTGTCTTCTGGGAATGTCTACTGTCTACAAGTGTATTTTTCAGGCTTTATTTTGTTTGTCTGTGCATCTCTTTATACGATCTTGTTTAGCATGTATTTAATGTAGTTTTATGAGTCAATCTTTCGACAAGTTATGTAAGCGTTATATATATATTTATGTATATGCACTGTCTGTCGAGCTGTATTGTCGACTTTTGTTGTGTGCTTGCATGATTTAAAATGCAAATTTTGCTATTTAGCTATTTTCATAGCTCATATGCGTTGTCTGTTTTATGTACGCATATACGATCCATCTATTGAATAGCTTGTTCTGTTACTTTTATGCACACACGCACAATCTATCTAATGATCAGTTGTGTCTTACCAATTTTATGTTGTCTGTTTACTTGATCGTTTTCGCGTCTGTTTCATTCTTGCAAATCGTGCTTACAGACTACACTTGAACGTCTAGGTATTTTCATGGGTGAATATTTTTGTTCACGCTTTTGTTTACGCAACTGTTGTGATTTTCTTGCAAAACGGCACGTTACTGTATTTGGTTTATTATAATCGCACTTATGTTATGTTAACTCTCTACATGTGTTTTCCAAGTTTCAATGTACTTACAGTTTAGTGAGAGGTTCGTTTCTATTTTGATAGTGACATTACATCACGCGTATCCGTGTACCTTATAAAGAGGTTGTTTACGTTATATATATATATTTAACTGCAAAGTACGTCTACAATGTTCTGGTTGCACACACATTTTCGCACAGCAACTGTCGATAGATGTGCTTCATATCTACTATTTTGTGCTTGAGAAGTTAATAGAACATAGCCCTACAAACAGATCATAAGCAGTCTTACAAATACATGTGCTATTTGTTTCTTCCGTATACACGCTCAATGTCCTCATCGCTTTAACTTTTTACTAATCAGGTTATTTTATACCTTGAACACTGTGACGTTTTCATATATGGTTATCTAGGGCCATATTTTAATTTTGCATGACATTTTTATGTGCAAGCCTGCTGTCTGAACTTGTCATAGTTGATCTTACGTAGTAGTTTTTATGTACATAATTGTTTTGTGTGTACTTGCTATAACCACTGCAAAATGAATGAGGGAAAAAGAAACTCAAATAATTATGGTTAAAGAATTGTATGCCAATATTCCACTGGCTGCTTTTCGCCTGAAGGATAATACTTCCTGAAGGTCCGCCACATCTTGAAAAGAAATTATTGGTCTTTGTTACCAAGGGTATGGAATATGAAGGCGTATCCTTAAGAACCACATCCAGACGCTACAGAGTTTTGCTGACCCAAGATAACTCACAACTTGACACTGAAACAAACTTGAGCAAGTACTATATCAATACACAATGCCCCACACGTAAAGTGTTATTTAAACTGTGCAATAAAACGTATACAAATAATCTGTGTTTATTGACATTCTTCGATCCGAGTCGTACAAGTTTCTGCATTGCTTTCGTGATCTATCGTAACTCAAACTTGTTTCTTCGTTTGAATCAAGCAAGGAACTGTCGATTGGTAACAGTATATTTCACATAAAGCATTCGTTGTTTGTGTGTGATATATTCTGAACCGCAACTGGTACACAAGCAGCGTGAGTACAAAGGCTATCGACACTTGAGATGACATATAGAGGAGGCGAGACCATGGTTACCAGTGATTACATCATAGTACCAATAGAAACAATACGAACATATCTGGCACGAAGTGGACACTAATCTGTGGCACGAGGTGGGTTGGTCACAGTGAAACTGGCGCTCGTGTGACATTCAATCCTTCTTTGATTATGGGCCGGTCGGCGTAGTGTCTATCTTTAACATCCGCACTGCTGTGTCCAAACTGGCATGCGAGGTAAATTACAAAACACGGACTTCTGAGAAGCTGATGTATTCTCTACACGCTAGTGTGAGGACACGGGTGATGATATTCAGTTCAATAGCAACTATGTCTTTTTACTCACTAGACTAAAGTAGTGCTAAACAATTTGCAAGTGCGTGTTAATTCTTCTTATGACACGCACGTGCTTGTGAGCAGTTGATACTTTTGTTGCTATTTTCTTGTACTAATTTAAATGTAGCTCACATTTAAATCTACATCAATCTTAGTTTTGCGAAGGCGCGTTTGCCACGGTAGTTCGCCCCGTAACAAACACAAGCTGCAAAGTTAGATCACTCGACAGGCACATGTCTATGACGCGAGGACGGTGCGTAACTGGCAGAAGGGTGATGTTGATGTGTAACAAGGCCTGGTACACTCTTGTTATAAAATAAATGCTCACAGTATCAAAGTCTGGAGAGCACTTTTCATGAATATTAACCGTTCTACATTTAGCACTATGACAATCTTACGATTTCCACGATAGACAGATATTATTGCTATCAAATTGAATATCATGTAGAAGTATACATCAGTATTGTATGTTGAGAGCAATGAAATGTCTGTTCAACGCTGACTATAGCCCTTCTATATATTTCGAGCACTGAAGGAAGCACAGTGCACTTTAAACAATGTCGAGTAGTACTAACAGCTGTTTGTGTCAGGTGAGACAGCACAGCCAGTACCAAATTGACAACTACCACTAAAGTGTTCAGTCATCTCTCCGATCGTTGTTTATAGTGTAGGGGGAAATACCGAGCAAATCAGATCCAATTAAAAAAGAATCATCCCGCAAACAATAAGAGTAATTAAGAATGGTGCCCTGACTCATCAGAATCGATGACTGAGGTAACCAAGTAAATGAAGGAAGGGACAGTGATATATATGCCTGCGCGTGCATCTACTACGTGATGCACACCAACTAAAGTGTAAATAATTTGTTCTTGCCAAGTGTGTCGTCCAGCAAGTAACTTAAGTTATTGTAAGGATGTACTCTCCTTCTAAATCTGAGACTTGGCCAATCATGATCACATTCACTACACACACACTCACAACAAATACTACTCACACCACAACATACACACGCGCAAAATATACATAAGTGCAAACACATTTACTCCAAACGCACGTTAGCAAGTTATGTTCCAGTCTTTATTATCATCTCGGAGGATGACAACAAAGGGCTACTTGAAATGAGACCCTACTTTCTGAGTATATATAACAAAATTGTAGCGCAAGTCCTTTCATATTTTCATATTCCCCAAATTACAATGAGTGTTACACAATCTGCTATTGCCGCTTTGGTGTTGACAGGCACTTTGGCCAGTGCCGCCGTTACTCCCAAGGGCTTGACGAAGGAAGGGATTGTCGATCCGTCGTTGGGATTCGACAAGCCTGGAAGAATTGTCAATGGAGAAGTGGTTACTGAGAGAGTTCCGTTTATGGTTTCCCTCAATGTTCCCTCGTCCGGCACTACCGGCTTTCACTATTGCGGTGGCAGTTTGATTAACAAGGATTGGGTGGTTACTGCGGCTCACTGTCTCTACGGACGAGTTAGTTCGTCGTATTATCACGAATTGAAGATTGGTATGACCTCGCAATCTGCGGAGGACTACTTGCACAAGTCTGGCATTTCAAATATTGTCTTGCACTCGGGATACGACAGCAACTCCATGGCAAATGACATTGCTATGATCCGACTACAGGACCCTGCACCCGAGGATTCTGTTTTCGCTACCGTGAACCAGGATAGCTCTGTACCCGACGACGATGTACCTATTTGGTACATGGGTTGGGGTACCCTCGAGGAAGGTGGTAGCACACCCGACCAGCTCATGGCCGTGAGCGTCGAATCACTGAATCTGTATACATGCAGATACGTGTACGGTTCCACCATGATAACTAGTAGCAATTTCTGTACTTACACCAGAGGAAAGGATTCGTGCCAGGGCGACTCTGGAGGTCCTGTCGTTGCACCCGGATCTGACGGCAGCATTAACTCTGGTAGTCTTGTTGCAGTTGTCTCATGGGGACAGGGCTGTGCTCGTTATGGATACCCTGGCGTCAACACACGCATTTCTAGCTTCATTGACTGGATGGATGAGACAATGGCGAGCAACTAAATTGTGAAGCTTGAGAGATTGTGGTCGATTCCACCAACTTTACCGGCAGCACGTCCAACAGTGGCGGCGCTATTCTTGGCGTAAAACTTGGGGTAGTCACGTTACATCGGTAAATAAATTTACTAGAGCTAGAACTGTATTTTTTGGGTTTTTGGATAAGTCTATTTATCTGTTACAAGGCGGAACACAGGAAAACTGAAAGATATATATGGTGAACGAAACCACAGTCTTATTAGAAATACATGCCCGCCCTATGGTCGCCTATTGATTCTCTTCTATTGTGGTATGAAATGTAATCAACAATCCAGCTGGATTATGATACATGCTTTTTGGTTATTCAAGGTCTAGGTAATATTTGCACCATTTTCGCAACAATAAATTCAAGGATTTCGAGGGTCTTGTACGAATAAGATCCTCATTGAAATTTCGTTGATTAATGGCATCAATAGAAGGAATCTACAATATCTCTTCTATCTACGCAGCTCTGGTCAACTAGTGTAAGTAATAGTTGCAATGGCATACTTGAAAAGAATGCATTCAGCTTGTTTCACAATGTGCGAAATTCCATAATTTGGAGTTCATAGGTTATAAATAGAAATAGTTGTCTTTACGTAAGTTTTGTTTCTTTTGCGGTCACAATTCCGACGAGAATATGGCTGTTTCTGTCTGTGTTTTTGTGGTAACTTACTATATGGTCCTTTGAAGATAAAGGCTAGGGCGCGGAGCAATTGTGTTGGTGGGTACATAGGCTAACACATAATTTGTCGCGCGTAACATGAACAAACAATACTTGGTTAATTCACTACGACCTTTTTGGTATACACGAGTTCCCATAATTTGTGTTGCTCATGCTATGGATATAGCGTCAACACGTATGCGTTGCTACAATTTAAAGTCGTGAACGAATTTCACACTTCTCAAGTTGCAGATGACCAATAGTCGTTTAGTATAGTATAGATGTTAGACAGTGATTGTCTGCTCAGATAACTTTCTTTATGCGGTGTACTACGAAACAGGGAGAATCATGGTCTGATTGGTCGTTAGATACGCAGACCTAAGACACGATATAGCTGCGAACTTCTCAAATCGTGATTACGGTTTCACAATGGCTACGACTCTAGTGAATCAGCAGTGCAAACAAGGAAACTGTATTTGCGTTTGTCTATATTGACAGAGGCAAATGTAACTGCTATGAGTTACAAAACATGCCGAGCATAAAGATTATACATCAGCGGACTTACTAGATCGTTATCTGTGGACTGGGATTTACTTGTGCTTGGACAGGTTTCAAATCACAAGCGATTATCAATGCCACTGGTACATCCCGTCATCTTTGCTCAGTGTTCCATGTATTTAGGAAGGGAATATACGACTCATGGACGGGATTGGTTTATATGGCGACATTGCTTAATAATGGCCATACCATACAGACACGTTTCATCCACATAACATACCATGCATACGCATTCAGAAAATAAACATTGTAACGAATTCCTGCCAAGACGTATGATAATTTCAAGAATGTACTCGTGCATGGACAGGGTCATAGAAACCCAAGATGTTTTTCACCTACGCTATCTTGACTATCCTTGCGTGGGGACTGTTACGGATATGTGTATAATAACACACTCTATATACATATTTTTGCCGTTAATGTCATGGCCATTTTAATGTCTAGGTCTGCATTGCTGTTGATTGGCCTTCATTGCCGCTCGTCTTCATCCTCTGACAAACAAATAAGAAAGCGGATAAGATAAAAATATAAGAAAATATTACGAGATGTGGCTCCTATTGTTAGTGTTGGAGTATAAGCACCTTAATTAACTACTCGTAAGTTCACACAGCCAAACGCACAACGGTAAGATCGGGGTAACTGTGAGTATGTTGTTCGGACTACTTTCTTTTCAGTTGAGATTATGGTGCGTCATACCAAGGGTACATTTACGTATGCACACATGTACATACAATACATATAGGACATATAAACCATAGGAACACATTCTGATTCACACGCACGAGTGATTCTGGGAAGAGCAAATATATAAGGAAGAATTCAGTTGGAAATATGTTTCGTACTTGAAAATCATGGTCCTCATTAGCCGTGCCCGCGCGTCGCTTTTTTGGTACAGCTTCCGCTTGATTAGAACTGACGATTTGAGGTTTACGAATCATGTTTGTAGGTGTGTCGGTGGACAATGCAAAAAGATGTGTAAAAATGTGGCAACTGTGGCATTGTTGGTGAACAATAAAATTGCTTCGGATACCACGCATACATGCGGCATTGTTGGTGAACAATAAAGTTGCTTCGGATACCACGCATACACATGATCAACAATCGATATTTCTGAACGCAAATGGTCGCTTTCTCATGCATGGGTGAATATGACAAGGTATATCGGAATACATTTATGTACACTCGTACATGAATAATGTATACTAAATTGTACACACGCAATGCAGAGAAAGTCAATAACAAATACATGTCACTTTGACTAACGAATTTGTATATATAGACCTTATTGAAGGCTTCTTTCCCAACAGTCTGTCGTCCAGTCCTTCCAAATTGGTCATCATTTGTGAATACTGTGACATGATTATATACCTATTTCTTTATACATACATGCTTGTACACACGTGTGTGCATACGTACAGATACACGGAAGGAAGGAAGGAAGGAAGGAAGGAAGGAAGGAAGGAAGGAAAGAAGGAAGGATATATAGATACTCGCATATACGTGTGTGTGCAATGTATAAATGTAAAGCTGTGTATATGTTTCTTATGTGAAGCATGCGCGTGTTGTAAAAATGTATAAATAAAACAGTATTATTCCGTCACGTGGCGAAACAATTCTTAAAAAAGTGAAATTCGGTACTTCAGGAATTAGGAATTGGGTGAATTCAATTTCGCATGCATTTGGTAATTTTGTAAACAAGGGAATGGAATTTGTACACAATCGGGTTTAACTCCAATATTATTTTTGGGTAAGAAAACAAGTGTAAATCCGAAAAGGGTGTCGAAAAGCCGATTCTATAAATTACGCAAACCAACAGTGGAAATGTAACGTGATGCAAAAAGTTCCACGACCAATGTCCATAGCAACAACCATAGCAACAACCATAGCAACATCCATGATAACACCCACACACTGGCACGCGAGAATAGGCAAACACCATCTCTCTTCCGCAAAAGAACGTTTGCGCATATACACATAGTCAAATTTGCTTTCCTCGTAGTCAAATATTAATTATTGTGCATGCAAAATCATGAATACCCTCATTGTGAACAGTTGACGATGCACACGCACACATACACGCACACGTACGTACACACACACGCACGGCACAAACACACTATTGTTATTACAGTTGAGCGACTGCGAGGAATAATTCAGAGAACACAGTCTTATTTGAGTTGATGTTGATAAGAAGAAGATTACGCACTGGAAAGAACCAAATTTACATGCAGAGTAAACGCAACTACTTGAGATTACAAGCTTCAAAGTGCATATGGTGTGTGAAAACAATCTTCGTGCTTGCGTGTGAGTATGCTATAGAGACACGTACTCCTTCCTCAAACATGGAAACAAACTGTAACTTGTACTTAAAGAGCAGAGAAGCACACACCGCAAAGTAAGAACAACGCGGCAAAATTTTATCCCCAACGCAGCACAGCCCCTCATGATGGGATAAAAGTCGAGTACAGGCAGGAGACGATCACCACTTAATTGTTTGTATTTGCATGTTAAACTACCCGGTCATCAGTTCTCTTCATTGCTCGTTCAGGGTTGCAATGATGTGATAATTTGGATGTATGCACTCATACATCTACAGCTTCTAATACCGAATGTATAACGATTTTGCAACTTTTCCCATCAATAAGGCATGCAAACTTGTCAAAAATTCTACAAACTGTCTGTACAGTCCAATATCAGGTTGGACATAGTTGCGTGTGCTTATGCACTCTCGTATATACGTTTGCTCTGTTGCATGTTTTTGAGAGGGATGTATCATTGGGTACGTAGGGACGACAAGGTTATAATGCTTCGCGTGCCGCCAAAATTTACGCTTGATTTCATCTTACGTTATTTATTTTTTCAATATATGTACAAAATGCAGCATTATATTTGAGTGTCTGATGCACGCGGTGGTGCTTCAAAGCCTAATGCCTTGGTGTGAGTACGTCCTAATTCTTTTCCCGTCACCTTGCAACGGTATTCGGTCATGTACACGTTCCTATTTAAATTAATACTATACAAGTATATCCTTCAGTCATATGATTGGTAGTGCGAAGCAGTCACAATCATATCAGCTTTTCATACACAATGGGTCGCACGTAGTGTGTATAAGTTTTGCGACAACGTGTGTTGTATTGGTCGTATGAAGAACAAAGGCGCAAGAAGGGTATGGGGATGGATGGGAGGGGGTGCGGGATTACAACTTGCCTCGTCTTTTCATGGTTACTCGACAGTCAGGACAGTACCATTTTCCTTTTGGGGCCTCAGTTAGTCCAACACATGTGTAGTGGAACCATTCCTTCAAACATCGGCCTTCGTTATCACACCCAACCATATCACCGTACGATCCCTGTATACATGTTGATAGATATATATATAAATAGAACAAAAAAATACTTCACAGTACCCGTGTATCATTGAGGGTTGCTATTGAGAATATACATAGTTTGTATATGCGGACATGCCTATATACATTTAGGCGAGCATACCTATACATGAGAAGGTATGTTAGTATGTATGCAGCGGAAATTGTCTTAGTAAGTACGTGTGATACAGACCACATTCTCTGTTCCATTACTCAACGACCGATCATGTCACGCTGCCACAACTCATAAGCCCGGGTAGTTAAGACATCACTGAACAGATATATTTGTGTGGTGAATAGTGCACATATACATCATATACAAGATATCGCTTCTATTTGTGAATTTCACATGTAGTCAGAGTAATCATCTGTACTTAACAGTTGTAGTGGGAGAGTGGGAGAGGAATACCATCATGCGTATTTGAAATATGAGGATATGTACCTGGTTACATATACAGTACAATTGCTCGGGCTCCTTGAACTCAGGGACTGGCACAGTAAGTACACCTTGAACGGGAAGAGCAGTCGTTCCCACTCGTTGGCCTCTGCGTCCGGTTGTGGTCGAGCCCCCACCAACAGGTGTTTGCCCACCAATACCACCGACAGTAATATCTAGGTGTTTTTTTTTGTTGTTAGCTACGGGCTCCATGGACGATCCGCGTTTCTCTGTATATATGTACACGTGCACGCCAGTGTGACGTTGATTGGGGAAGAGCAACAATAACACGCAGAGGATGGATGAGGATGAGTGTTGGTTTGGCACTTGATGTTTTGATAACGCGTTCGATGGATATACGAAGTTCTCAGTATGTGTACAGGATATGCAAGAGGACACGTGCATGTGCTAAGCGCTTTTCCTTTCCAAGTACAAGAATACTTGCGATGGAGATATATTTTCGGACGATTAAACCAACCCAATAACTCACCCTTTGATACTCAAGGAGTACTAATACTTCGTAACACACATGTTTGTCGGACACTCGCACAAAAAACATACTTATTCGGTTCGTGAGGCTAGACACGGCATTCTGTAAGTTATTCGTAGCCTGACTATCGAGTTTTCTAGACCTTTGTTCTGCCAACGCGGTAACGCCTGGTTGTTTCTAAACGAGATTAGACAGAGAGTATGACAAAGTTTTTCGATTGTTATTTATGATTATCGTTTTGTAAAGTACGAATTATACTTGCAAGTACCAAAGCATGCACAGTAAGGATTGTATGTGTTTTGTGTCAAAGGCATGAATACACAGCATTATACACATCATTAACACTAAAACAAAAATTGTACGTATACGTGATAATTCTACTGCATGTAATGCAAAATAACGTAATCACACAACTAAATATACATGAAAAAAGTACAAATACACACACAAACACACCGCCTCAAGGTCGATGGTGAATTTCTTTATCTCATTGTCTAACCGTTGCTTATGCCGGGCAACTAAACTGTACGTTTCATTTGCTAAATTGAGCTTCTCTTCAGACAGGAGAACACCTTCATCATAATTCGTAAGTATCTATGTTTCATACGTACACATGTAGCGTATTGGTGTACGCGTGACAGATTGGGTATAGGGTTTAGATATAGTCAGGTATCAGTGCAAGCTTGCATATTTATCCTTTCTTGGTATAAATAGATGTTTGTGTGTGTGAAGTTATGCGTATATTTACGAACAGATGTATTCGCACTGATATACATCAATGAAAGAATATCTCCGTACAGGCTAAGATTCAAGTTTTCTCAAATAATCAGAGGGCAACCCACTAGTGTAATATATGCGCACGCGCATGACCAAGCCGCCCACACGTACTTCTATTAACTAGCATAGCTGTGTATCTTTTGAGAAACTGTCCATCATTTTCAAAAATCACTATCATTTTCAAAAATCACTCTTTTACCCATGACACATGAAACATACATCTACTTACCAATCCCATCATGACTTCTCTATCCTTCTGTGCTTTAATTGCCTTGGGGGTGTCTTTTGAGCCAATTTTCTTGTTCTTAAGATTAGTTGCCACTTTCGTCTGAATGCTGTCCAGCATATCTGCAATGAACGCAAGAACAATTTCTAAACAAATCAGATAAAAACGCATCAACACAAGGAAATATAAGATGGCTTCTGCCCACACAAGTACGTACACACACAAAAAGACATGAATCACATTCATAGTATACCATGCTATAAAACGCTGTGTGGAACTGTAAAACACTTATTATCACCTTCACTCACCTGCGTACATACATAAACCTCACAGAAACTTGTCACTTAGCACACTGTACAACACGCCACACAGTCATACTACTCACAGACATGTCTACGTACATACATACACAACACGCCACACCAAAAATAAACACAAGACATATCACACATAACGTACAGAATATATTAACACGTACATGTGGAAAAGTACTTACTTTGAACTTTCAGGTCCATTTCTCTCATTCGTGTGCAATTGTGGGAAAGATCTTCAGGGAGTGTCTCCACAGCTGCAAGTGAAGACGGGGGAGCATATCCCGATGTACGTAAATGTGTATGTGTATGTGTATGTGTATGTGTATGTGTATGTGTATGTGTATGTGTATGTGTATGTGTATGTGTATGTGTATGTGTAAGTGTAAGTGTAAGTGTAAGTGTAAGTGTAAGTGTAAGTGTAAGTGTTGTATATATATATGCGCGCGCGCGCGTGTGTGTGTGTGTGTGTGTGTGTGTGTGTGTGTGTGTGTGTGTGTGTGTGTGT
>JAWQFL010000017.1:289943-334506 GCA_033442365.1 Creolimax fragrantissima | reverse complement strand
TCACTCACTGACACACACACACACACACACACACACGCACGCACACACACACACACACACACATACACCACATACACACACACACACACACACACATACACACACACACACACACATACACACATACGCACATACACACATACACACATACACGTACACACACGTACACACACGTACACACACGTACACAACACACGCATAAAGACGTACATTACACACTCACTGTATGCCTTATGCACATGCAGGCCTCTAATCCGTGGATTCAGCTGTACCTCCTCGCAGTCTACTAGTGCGAGTGTTATTGCGAGTAGTGGCATAATGTCGTGGGTAAGGAGTAATCATTCGTGTGGGGGTGGAAATGCATACCGATCCCTGCGCGCATATACAGCCGGATTGACTTGTGTAAATACAACTCGGAATCAGTTAAGACGCGTGAGCGGACGTACGTCCGTTACGTACGCCCCAATATCTATGGTAGCAGGCGAGTACTCAAGAACTGTTGGTAGAGCTGGCTTCGACTCTAGCCAATTAGGTACATAGTATTTTATGTAGGCATGTATAAGCAAACACGAATATGTAATGTACCTGGACCTACATGTGCGCACGAATGTGGATGCATACTTAGTATGCAAGTACTTTTCGGTTATAGTAATAGTGGGAGTGATTCCATATATGGTAGCAGACGAGCACATTGTAGCGGTATTGTACTTGGTTTAGACATTAGCCGCTGGGACTTAACATGAAAAGTGCATATATATATATATATAAAAGTTGTGTGGACTATATATATATACTGTATATGTATATGCATATCTATGTATGTCTGTATACGACACGCACACATTTTGTGCGTGCACCCATGTGTATACGATATATAGCAGTGAGTGATTTTTACTTTCGGTTACGCAGGAGGCAGCTTCGTAAAACTTTACTGTACAAAGTCTAAATCATCTTTGAACGGTACTCCCGCACCTGCACAAATGTTCATGTCAGCTGAGGTATGGTTATTCACGTATGCACCCATATATACAGTCACTACGTGTATTCACACATAAACACACTCATATATATATATATATATATTCTAAAAGCACCGTCGCAGAACGGATACTATGATAGATCGAAGCAACTTATGCATGCGTACCCGTCTACTCATTCAGTACATATACAAGGATGGAGTTCCTGCCCTTGCATTTTCTCGCATATCTCGTTCAGTTTGAATAAGCTATGCAAAAAATGTATGGGATATCGCGATGGCAAGCATGCCCAACTCCCACATCAAAACTCTGTTCTTGTTTAGCTATGAAAAAAGTAGTATTTTTATGTAATGGTTTAGAATAATGCCATACACTCTCATATTTATTATACGTAAATACATATATATACGTGCCTACATGAATTCAGGGTGGAGCACCGGAAGGTGAACCTAAGACAAAGATGCCTAAACCTTCACTGAGAGCTCTATTGGAGTTTGCACGTCCTGAAACACTGAAGCTCTGTGGTGCTGTTGCATTGTTATTTGTGTCATCTGCTATTACTGTGAGTGTACCGTACGGCGTTGGAAAAGTCATAGATATGATTGTCGACCCCGATCACGGTACGCATTTGCATGTGGTTGCAGGCTATAGTTGTGCGTGGTCTAGTGTGCTTAGGAACGCACATGCTCTGGGTGTACTGATGCTTCTTTTTTAATGTTACTACTTTGACGTTTTAACGATTCTTGCTTAAAAGAGAATCTAAACTAGCCCCCTCACAAACAATCACTACATGGAAATCCTGGCACCTTTCACAATTCGTGCACACACCTAAATGAATACTAGAACCTGACGCAACTTAATGAACGTTCGTGCATACATACATGGGTACAACATAGGTATGGACAAGTTACGCGCACTATCACTGGCCATTGGAGGCATATTCCTCGTTGGCGGACTCGCAAACTTTGGCCGTGTTTATCTTTTCCAAACTTCTGCCCAAAACATCGTTGCCAGGCTTCGGTCTCGTACGTTCAAGTCTATAATGACCCAAGAGACGGCGTTTTTCGATCAGAATCAGAGTGGTGAGCTTGTGAACCGTTTGTCTGCAGACACACAATTGGTAGGGAAAAGCATCACTGAGAGCATCTCGGATATATTACGCAATGTTATTCAAGCAGGTATACACAACACTATTTGATCATGCAACGTATTCTTAAAGATATCCATGTGTGTTTGAGTTTGGAATGTCGTTGATCTATACTTGAGCGATTCGCGCATGTGAAGTGTCAATGGAGCTTGTGTTTCGTTGGACATATTGTTGGATATCCAAGTTTCTATACGTATCGAGACAATATACATCGAGTACTAGATGCCAACATTCGTTTGATAGTACGGGGTGAAGCATCTTCGCTGTATTGCGAAACTTTAGTAAGTAGTAGTATTATGTTTCATTAGTGCGTTACACTTGACAATCACACAATTATATACACACACTATATAAATACACATAAACACGTGTATAACGTTTAATTGTTTGTATCAACAGGCGCTGGTATTGGTATGATGGCAGCAATGTCTACGAAGCTGATGGTAACTGTAACTGCCGTTGTACCTATTGTTGGGGTTATGGCCATGGCATATGGAAAATATGTCAAGGGACTCTCACGAAAAGTTCAAGATAGTTTGGCTGAGACGACACAGGTGAGGATATAGATACTTGTTTATTATTTACGTTTTTATCCGCATTTGCGCTCTTTGCAATTGTGAGAACGAACACTGTACTTATCGCATATTCAGTTACAAATACAAATTGCAATCCACGTATATATATATATATATATATATGGATATGTGTATCGGCATACGTATGCATACACATATATAAACACACAGATCGGACAGGAAAGAATCGCTAACATTCGAACTGTAAGAGCTTTTTCAAAAGAGACCGCCGAGATGGAGCGCTTTGATAAGAACGTACAACATGTGCGGTCCTTGGGTTACACTGAAGCTCTTGCCCAGGGATTGTTTTTTGGATCTACCGGAATGACTGGAAACTTTATTATGTTGGTATGTTTTAATATTCGTGCATTCATCTTCATGTGTATTTGTAGTATACGTGAGGTGAGGAGAGATAATGATATATGTAAATTCGACCATGTAATCTGTGCAGTACGTGGACAATGATTCAGTATTCAGCCAATTATAAGTTACCAATTTTTCTCAACGTTTTACATTTTCTTTAACTTCTCTAGGGTGTACTGTGGTATGGAGGGAACATGATGCAAACAGGGGAACTTACTGTTGGTAATCTAACCTCGTTTCTTCTGTATACAGTATATGTAGCCGCCTCCGTGGTCAATCTTAGTCGTGGCTATTCTGATTTAATGAGGGTATGTCGTGTTAAGTTGTATGTAGGCAAGCAGTTGTGTGAACCTGTACATAGGTAACCCCAGAATTCAAAAGTACCTATGCTTGATGATTCATAGACCGTTATAGAAAATTTAGGAGCATCTTTTGTTCGGGTACGGGTAAACGTCTCTTCGTACTCTAAAGGGTTATTCTTGCCAGCAAACACAGGCTACAAAACACGGTCATAACCAACTTTCAAATGGATGCATTAGGGTGCGGGTGCGGGCGAGCGTCTCTTCGAACTCCTACACCGACAGCCTCAAATGAACTTTCAGGGTGGCACTATTATTCCGAAAAAGCTTTTTAAAGGAGACGTTGTATTTGATAACGTACACTTTGCATATGAAACAAGACAAGATGCGCGTGTGTTTGACGGACTTCAGTTGCATATTCCTGCGAATACCGTGTTGGGTGTAGTGGGTGGAAGTGGTAGTGGGAAGAGTACGTTGGCCAGTTTGCTGTTTAGGTATCAATATTTGTGTTGGTATGCATGTACTTGTGTTAAGAATAGATGGGTATATATATGCCCGTGTTTTGAATGTATGTATTTGCGAATGTGCACTCTTCTCAAGGAACAAGGCATACTACGTATGGGTTAACGAACTTGGCTTGTGCGATATAGTAATGGGAGTGGGAAAATGACTAATAGGTTTTTTGTTTTGTTTTTTGTTTTGTTTGGTGGATGCATTCTTGTCTCGTGTAGTTATATATGAGAACGCACCCTGTGAGACGAATCAAGTCATGGTACGCCTGTGTTGGGTAAACCCCAGTTGTTGCATATATATGTTGGTGGAGTGCAAGAACTGAGATTGTTTAGGAGTTCCGCATGCTAATTTTTTTCGAACGAACGTTGGTATGCAGACTGTACGACACAACCTCTGGTAAAGTCATCATTGACAACCATGATGTACGCGATTTGGACCCTCACTGGCTGCGTACACACGTGGGTGTGGTAAGCCAAGAACCTACTCTATTTAGTGGCACAATTGCAGAAAATATAGCTTATGGGTGCACCAACGCGCCCATCGATGAGATCATGAATGCTGCGAAAAAAGCCAACGCCCACGACTTTATTTCTGGCTTTCAAGATGGATATGACACTCTTGTCGGCGAGAGGGGTCTGAGTTTGTCAGGTAAATGTGTGTACATAAACGTCTATTGGCATTTGCATGTACGTGTGATGGGCCTGTACCATACTGTATGCGTGTAATCACAAATATGGATAACCGCTCAAACATGTCTGCACAAGGACAAGAAGTAGAACACACGTACTCGTAGATTTGTTTATAATAGTGTTGAATATGTACACAGGTGGTCAGCGGCAGCGAGTGGCGATCGCCCGGGCTCTCCTAAAGAATCCGACAATTCTAATTTTAGATGAAGCCACAAGTGCACTCGACAGCGAGAGTGAAAGGCTTGTACAGGATGCTTTGGAGAAGTATGTACAAACAGATGTTGTTTGTTATGTATGTATGCGTGTACAATAAAGTATGTCTCAGCCTGTTCATGTTCCTATCATATAGTGACAGTACTGTGCATGTGTACGTACTGAATTTTCAGATTGCAATTGTTCGACATGGGTTGGTGGGTGCAAGGTTATTTGTATTTATTCATAGATATCTCGAGTGCTATATGTTTTCCATTAACATGTAAATTCGTATCGTACCTTTGAATTGCGCCATGCACTAAATCCATGAACTCAATGTATGAAATCATGTTTTTTAGGCATCTCCTAGTTGGTCGCACTGTAATTACGATCGCACACAGGCTGTCCACAATCAAGCGTGCAGACAGCATTGCAGTTATAGAAGAGGGCAAAGTATGCGGCTTTCCATGTGTATATATATTTACAATTAGATATGCAATTGTGATGACACCACTGATACACACTGTCAACTACCAAGTTCAGTCTTTTGTAAATATGAATCCTCTTATGTATGTTTGTAAATACATCTCACGGATACATCGCTTGGTACGTATACGCCTTACGTGCGCTTGTTTATATACTTATATGTATACACGCAAGCTATTGTTTTCTTCTCTATTTACTAATGCAGTGTACATATACGTAGGTATACTTGGATAGATAATCATTTGTATATTCATAGGTCCTGGCACTTTAACAACATTCATGTACGTATGCAGGTTGCTGAGCAAGGAACTTACGAAGAGCTTATCTCTCATGACGGTGCCTTCAAAAGATTAGTCGAACATCAAACCTACCTACAGGCGTAGAAATTTGCTTAGTGGAACACGACAATTATTCTATGTATACCTTATTCTTCAGCAATTACCTTTGTACACAACATACACACGCTCACATGCACGTAGATATACTAACATGCATGTATATACATACATAAGTACCACATGGAGAAATTAAGTGGTCGATGTGTGACTCACAAGAGTAATAACACAGTGTACGCTCACGCTCCTAATGCAAGGCCTCTAATGCATTTGCCGTATGGTCGTGCCTAATGCACTAGTTTAGATGATGTTAATAAAAATGAAGCGACAATTTTCATGTGCACATATCACAAAGCTAAAACATGTATTTCGCTATTTAGACGAGAGATTTTGCATGTGTGTCATGCGACCATAGCAAGACTAAGTAAGCATGTATGGATCAGGTCCGCGAGCTCGTGTCAATATTATATAGGTTTCTTAAATTGCAATCGTTCCTGAGTTTGGGTTCGAGAGGGCACTGGCGAGAAGCCCACAGGTATAGGAGAAAAAAACCAAGTTTTTATGCATCGGGGGGCAGAGGGGTGGGAATGGGTTTTTTTTTGCCCTCGTGATCACCGCAGCACACACATACACACACACACTCTCTCGCACACACATATCTATACACACACACACGCACGCGCACACACGCACACACGTACGCGCACGCACGCGCACACACACACACACGTACGCGCACGCACGCGCACACACACACACACGTACGCGCACGCACGCGCACACACACGCGCGCGGGTGGATTACATGTATACACGTTCATACGCTAGAGTTTGTGAGCCACAATATTCGTATATACATACGACGTTGGCTATGATATACATAACAAACTGTAATGTTTTGGCTTTTATCACTGACACATTTTCACATTATTGCCAGTAATGTTGCAACTATGTGTCAGTAAGATTGCTGACCCAATTGCGAAACGACTGAGTCTCCTGGGTTCTCGCGCCATCCCGCCTTTCACTACATTGATACCTGTTCGTACATCTGTTATCCGACTCATATGTACTCAAACCCACGAGGAACACCGAATTTCGTCTAGTGTTACCTATGCTAAAAAAACAAGAGATATTCTAAGCAAATGGGAAAAGAAAGTGTTAGTTGTAGTTCATGGAAAAGATTGGAATGCAAGAAATGGAGAGGGGGTTTCAAACAGCAGAACTACTGCTTTGCCAGATGTACATAAAACTACGCATGAGCTTAGTTTAAGTAATCGTATACGGAATACAAACACCCCTGAAAAGTCTAAACTCGAAAGATTGAAAAAGTACACGAAGAAGACAAAATACTATACTCCAGCAGTGAAAATTATTACGAGCATGTTGAGAAGTCGCACTTTGAACAAGACTGATGGAATGTTGGCAGTCGAAATATTCACACATGCAGGTAAACCTGACGTTTGCTTTCAGGTGTTGGATTATCTGCACGTAAGAAAACACAAGGTAAAGGCACACTACTACAATATGACACTAACTGCTTTTTTTGCCACTAAGAACACTTTCGGGGGACTACAATTTTTTAAAGAAATGAAAAACCGTAATATTCGACCAAACACGGCGTCATACAATACTGTCTTATCCATTTATGAAAAAAAGCTGAATTGGGAGAGAGTCATTGAGTTGCTCCACGAAATGGAAAAAAACGGGGTGCGCAGAAATACCATTACTTATAATCGTGTGATATCAGTTTGTGAGAAAGAGGGCCGGTGGATGAACGCCATCGAGTTTTTTCGCGACATGGACGTTGTTGGAGTGCCAAGAACTTTCGCAACATACTACCGCACCCTACGTGCATGTGCAAAGGGAGGATATTGGAAGATTGCCATCACGGTTCTCCGCGAAATGGAGAAGAGTTCTTTAACCCCAAACGCAGCAATATATAAGTCCGTGATATCCGCGTGTAGGAAGGAAGGGCGGTGGGAGACAGCCATCCAGTTGCTACGCGAAATGGATGTTAATGGTGTGCCCAAAGATACCATTACATACAACAGTACGATATCAGCATGCGTAGAAGGGGGACGGTGGATTAATGCAGTCAAGTTGCTCCGCGAAATGGTGAAGGCTGGGGTGCCCAGAGATACGATTACATATAACAGCGCGATATCTGCATGCTGGAAGGGGAGGCAGTGGAGGACAGCCATCACATTACTGAATGAAATGAAGGGCGCTCAAATACCAAAAGATGCTGTTACATATAATACTGCCATATCTGCATGTGAGAAAGAGGGGCAATCTAAGTCGGCTATCGAGTTGCTGCGTGAAGCCTCGGATGCTGGAATACCCAGAAATGCTCTTAATTATAATAGTGTGATATTCGCATGTGTAAACGGGGGGCAGTTGGAGTCCGCCATAAAATTGCTTCGCGAAATGGAGGATGCCGGGATACCAAGAGATACTAATATATATAATTGTCTGATGTCCGTGTGTGTGAAAGAACGGAAGACAGATCAGGCACTGAAATTGTTTCGAGAAATGGACTTGGTTGGAGTCGAAAAAGATAGAATATCTTACAGTATGATCATTGAAGTGCTCGGAAACCGTGGTAGAATGCTTGGTAGTATTGACTATATGTATGAAGATATGATTCGTACGTCAGACACACTCAAAAATAACTGGTATCTCCTCAAAGAAGATGGTCTACTTGATCTTCACGGTCATAGTCAACATGCTGCCAAATCGGCTATAAGAAGGTTGTTGAGAATTCTAAGCGACCAACATCGGGGTAGCAGTGTGGACGAAGGCAGCGTTCATTTACAAGCTATTATTGTTGGAAGGGGCAATGGCAGTGGAGAGCGAGGTCGAGTATTGTTTTCTGCTCTTCAAGAACAGTTACAGGGAGAAATATTCCCACCGATCAAGTCGTATCCGAGCATGGCCAACAAAGGTCTTCTCGTGTTGGACGCTAAGGACCTTCACTCGTGGTTGCAATACAACATGTAGATCTACTGATTGCACACACTTGTTTAGTAGAATGGATTTATTTACCAGTCTAGAAGTGGCAACTACATTCAATATTGCGAGAATATTCCAATCTCATCCGCAAAATAGGGTCAACGTAGTATTAAACAGTTAGTCTACACATTATCCATACAATATTTCTGCGTCATACCAATGAGACGAGTAGATCTATAAATCACTAGTTCTTCATGTCACGTTAGCAAAGAAAAAATTAGATTTAATCGGAAATTGTGCGACCAGCGTGATGGCGACAGAAAGCATACTACATATCCTTGAGAACCTTGTATGAGTGAATTGTGGGAGTTTGTCCTGAACCAAACTCTCGTTCTCGGAGCAAACAGTACATTCGTGTGTATACTTCAGTGATATTAAGAAAAGAAACTGCAAACAGGAATACAAAATGTTGAACTGTGATACCTAACATAGTCCCCAACATTAGAGGATCATGCCGAACTTCTTGTTAAGTCTCTACAACTACTTATTCGGTATCTCGATAAATCGACCCTCTCTTTCCTCCACTTTACGATCAGTGACGGTCCGCTCGATCTATAGATATGCATTCTCCGTGTCCACTTATAACATAAACAAGGTGATCACGAGAGAAAACGTCTCCGCAAACGACAACAGTCTCGAATCGCTAACCAAGACACTCTATCCCCTCAATAGTCTTGTACATGTAAGATCTCGCATTAATCAGTCTCTTGAGACAATCTAAAATATGAAACAGCGCGAGAAGTTACACCACATATGCTTAACACACATGTATTATATTTATATACGATACCCTCACTATTGAATTGGCCAGTGTACCTACTTCTTTGTTGCTCATAAAATACATCATACTCGCAGCGCCATTTAGTCCCCTGACGATTGCGATTCTATCTTTTAACTACACGAGCGAAAGTATGGGACGTAAGAAATCCATCGCACACATGCAGTAAATACATTACATTGAAGTAAACGCAAATGCGATCATGCTGTATTAATTTTCAAATATAGACACACGCGCAAGCACATGTACGCACGAATCAGCCCAACTGTGAGGAAAAATCGTTGGCAGACACAACAGCACTGCACTGTAACTCGCCAGAGGTATCTTTTAACACAATCTTAACATTGTTGTATCCCCACACATCGACCTTATCATCTTCCATGATCCACACTGCGTTATGCGTCACGCTTTCGTCTGGATCGGTAGTTACAGTATATATAGCTTCCGGCTTGATCATTGTATTATCTCCAAATGTGTACTTGATGCTCTCTGCGCTTTCGATTGTGCTCCTGTCTTCGTCTGTGTACTCGATTGTAAGTGTCCATCTATGTATGTATTTGCATAGTCGCACGTTTGAGTTTTACAGTGACATGCACATGAACAATTGTGCCTCTGATTGGCAATCCCGTGTGCACGTGTAGATATGCTGCATATACGCACACAGACAAACAGTCACAGGTCAACTACTCAAGTGTTGTTTACCCAACAACGCTTGTGTTCCTGTTATTATTGTCTTGTAACTCTCACATACACAAACATAAAAATAAAATACATCCGTGTGTACATTAACAAACAAACACACACATGCATACCCTGCTAGATCGACGTCTGTGATGGAATTGTTGCGCACACCTACACTGCTTGTGTTGGGGTTAATACTGTCCAAACTGTATACGGGAATGTGACTTGGATCCGCCACGCCATCGCCCTCAGCAGCAGACACCAGATCTACATGCAGTAGGTCTCGGTAATTATTTAGTTGCTCTTCCAACGTAATTCTGTTGCACATACAATACGGTTGGTAAATGACATGTGAGTTTGTCTGGCTAATAGTGCGAACGTGAACGTACGTATAATGAAATACGCGATATCATTTGCATTTCCTTTTCATACCCTTTTCATTTGCACATATGGCTCTTAATAAAAAAACACTACACACGCCTATTTACACGTTTACATGCATACCCATATCGATCCAACTGAGTCATCTGTTCATCATGGCCAAGTTTTTCGTTAGTAAGCTCTGCAATTTCTTCTTCTGTTTTCTTTTTAAGGGTATCTATACGTTCTTTCCACATCTTAATATCAGCCTTAATATGCTCAGCAGCCTGTTTCAAATGCTCAACATCGGGCAAACTTGCCTCTTTCTCTTTTATGATAGTTGAAAGTTCATCAACTTCGGCCTATAGATGTCCGTGAACATATATGAGTATTCAAATACAAGTGAGTGTGTGGGCTATCAAGTATACATGGGTATGTTATTTCAGATCAAATTCGTAAACGTTTCTCAGGCTCGTATGCGAGTGATTGGATATAGGTCGTGAGTAGGTAAACATGCGAACAACTTCTGTTCAAAGCTCGTTTACTAGGGAAAAGTGGTCTTCTCTACAACAGCACATCACGCACAAAATCAGTCAGCATACACACACCTCTTCGCCACTGCGTAGCATTCCTTCATGGATACAGTCTGGTAATGTCATACATGTACACATATACACATATGCCCTGGTACTAAAACTGTACGTTCGTTTTTACTTGTTCTTATGATTATATCCCCCCCCCACTTCGTCCTTTTTCTCCTCATACATACAGACACAAACATACGTGCACATCCTAGTACTATAAGCACACCTGGGCTTTATTCACCGCGTTCTGTTTCTTTGTAATACTTTTCTTAAGGTCTATGGGCAACGCAGACTGCAACTCGGCTTCAAGTTCGGCTGTTCTTTGTTTCTTTTTCTCCTCCAGCAGAGCCTTCATCTCATCTCTCTTCTCTGAGGCAATCTTCTTGAACTTTTGTGCATACTCAGCCCTGCATACACACGAACACCCGGGTAGATAGATACAAACATGAACCATACACATCAGAAATAATAAAGAACTGTAGATTGGCAAGAAAATTGTCGATCATTTCAAAGAAATGACATCAACACATGCCGAATACGGCCGAATACGTTTTCAGCCGTCTAAAACGAGAGTACATTTATCGAGTTAATGATTACACGCATAGTTTGGGACTTTTATGACTACCATGAATATGACGACTATGAGGAGAGCTCATAAATATACACAATGCATCCGCACACAATCGCGTGCATATGCGAGCTAAGAGCAAGAGAGTGACTCCCACCCCCTAGCCTGTTCATCACTTGGCCGCCTCACATACACACACATATTTATATTAAGCTTACTTTGCAGCATCCTCTGTCTTCTGCAGCTCAATCGTTAAATTAGTAATCACATTTTCGTGGTCAGAAATCTCACGTTTCATTTGTTCGTTCTTAACGTCCGCTTCCTACAGGTAGTGAAAGAAGTCACAAACTCAACATTTCCTCACATGTACTTGTGTTGTGTGCACATATTCAATGGGTATATATACTTGTACAGAGTACATGTGTGCTTGTCAGTAGTGTACAAATATTACGTACAATGACGATTGAGGACCAGGTTTACATATAAGTACTCGAGTAGTTGGAACTGTTTAGTCATACTTGAGCGTACATACATATTCACGCCTTACCACACCACACAGGCGTATATATGCATATGAACACATCACATTAATCTGCGCATGTGTTACTAAACATGAAAACAATAATAATTGTACATGATACACTATTCAAAGAATGCGATCTTTGCAATAACTGTTATCGTTCTTGTACGATATTGGCAGCCAGATAGAGTGTACATAAAACTATATATACAAAAATACCACAATTCAAATATACAGAGTTTTCAAAGATACGCAGAAGAAACACTTTAAACAAATCTCAGCAACAAGTACATACATTTCGAAGGTCTGCGAGAACTTTGTCTTTCTCAGCGTTATTCGATGTCAAGCTATCGCACTGCTGGGCCGTTTTTCTCTCAGTCTCTTCCAATCGCTTTTTCTTCTTGATAGCTTTGCCAGTTTCAGATTCAAGTTCCTACACATGCATAGGTACATGTAAAAAAATTGACTACAACAAAAGTATTTTGTGATATAGTGATATATTCGTGCGAACATGCACGTATATACACGTATATGTACATACGTATAACTCTAGAGCAGTAAGGTACAGCACATTCTAGACGATACATACAGAAACAGTGAACAATAATTGGGGGTTTGTTATTATATACAATTCTAATAAATAATAATAGTAATATGTAACGTTAATAAAGATTCCACGCAGTCTTAATCTGATCATGAGAACGTACTGACAAAGCCACAATGTACATACATACTTTGCATTCCTGTCGTTTCCGCTTGAGCAAGTCTTGCAAATCCGCATGCACCTCATGCAATGATTCAATATCGTCCATTAGCTTCACTTTCTCGACCTCAATGGCTTCAGTCTGCGCAACCAACGCAGCCTCGTTATCAGTTGTCAATCTGTTTTCTGTCTCCAATGCATCACATTGAGACACGATCGTATTAAGCTTCTCGTGCAATACATCGATTTGCACCTTATTATCCTGGAGTACCCAAGTGGTGTGATATGAATGAAAAGGCAATAGAGTCAGTGCAATCGTACGTGTGAGGGCACTCTGGTGATTGTTGGTACAAAGGTATGTTCGGTATACGAAGGGCCACCATGTGAAGTAGAATACGTGGGGTAATTGATAGAAAATATGAATGTGAATGCAACTTGAGTGTATAGAGGGAGCGGGCGTCATTCATGGGTTGCTTAAATGCACCTAAAGTCCGTAAACACTGCGTGCTTTCATGCTTTTATTCGTATGATTTGCATACCGTTCTCAATTTTTCCACCTCTTCCATGAGTGAGGCCTTGAGCTCATCCGCAGCCTTCTGCGCGGGATCGGGGTTCATCGCGGCATACTTCTTGATTTTTTCTACATATATATTAGTTCAATTGGGAATACATGTCTGCAAATAGAAGCTGTGCTATGTTTCATGTTATGGCGCAGATTCATACAAGCTAGTGCGTGTTAACTCTCGGTAAAACACAATAGTACACAAGACCCATTTGCGCTCGTAACTAATATTCAGAAAATAAATGTGTGCCAATGAAACTATTATACATCTTCCATGACTTCACTGAATATATTCAGCTCGCACTGATGTTCATACCTCCCAAAACCTTGTTGAGAAGAACAATCTTTGATAATTCTCGTAAATCTCTCTCCTGCTCCTGCTTGTAAGCATCGGTTTGTTGCGTCATGATGTATGCAAGAGATATTGAGGCAAAAAATATAGGTTGTGTATATATTAGAACGAGGTCGGGGCGACGCTGCCAATTAGATTGAATCAAAAGTACAGAATTAAATATGAATTACGTCCAGCGTGACACGTTCGTGTGTGTATATGCGTACGTAAGTACGAGTATTTATGTACGATAGTGTATCCAATTGGAGCAACTAATTGTATGTCTATTTACGGTACTTTATACTAGACATACAACTGAAGTGTGAGTGAGTGAGTGAGTGTGAATGTGTGTGTGTCTGTATATGTATGCGGGCTTAGTGTTTGATGACAGGAGAAGTGCCTTTCGTGTTTTCGTGTCGTATTTGTGTGTTCGTGTGTATGTGTGTGTGCGTGTGTGTGTGTGTGTGTGTGTGTATATGTGTGGGTGTGTGTGTGTGTGTGTGTGTGTGTGTGTGTGTTTGTGTGTGTGTGCCAAAAAATGGTTTCCGTTAACCGAACTCTTTTAATATGTACTATTCGGTTTAAACGTTTGAGAAAATACGTACGCCACAATTCAAAACGTAACTATATTAAAATTGATACCTGTTCACCCGCAGATAGTACGTAAATTGACAACGTATACCCTGATTCTCCGGACTTACGGTACGTTTTAAGTCGGGGATTCCTTTTATACACGGGCGGGAAGCTCCTCGTTATTTGTCTACTATCGAATAATTGGCCAAGTCCGCGGGAGAACACTCTTTCGCGTGATGTGCGCTGCACGACGCACCGCACACCGCACACACTGTCACGCACACACATAAGACCAAACACACACACACACACACACACACACATATACACATACATACGTCAATATATATACGCACACAAACCTATCTGTCTCTTTTTTATACATACACGATCGTCTGTTTTCGATACTTAGTCCTCCTTAACTTGTCCTAGTACAATCATGTCTGGTGTTGTCAACGTTTCACAGCCAATCCGGGTAAGATATTACATTATATATTTAAGCTTCTCAATGTCGATGTAAATTTTGTGTTTTTCCGTTCTAGACACTGTCTTGAGTGTGATTATTAACGTGGCTCTACTTATAAAGCATATATTTTGATCATATGAACATACACTCAAAATTTAATATGATATGTGAGACAACAGGGAGGTACGTAATGATAACAGGATTTATATTTTGCGCACGGGTGATGACTCGGTGTAAAGTTGTCATAATAGCGTGTTATACCTTCCAAAATCATGTGTGTGAGGCTCGTTGAATTTTCACTATATTATAGTACTGTGCTTTCTTTACTTGTTAGTAGTTGTGCGTCTTCTAGACGTTATTCTCTTTTATTAGCTTAATTCAAATCGCACTGAATTGCAGTACTTTCCTGCTATAGTTGATATCATGAAATGTTCAGTACATTTCATGATATTGATTGGGAAATTCATATAAAAAGAAAAGTAAAATTTTGGTTATAAGTTTTTATGTATTACATTAATACAGCTGTAAGACGTTTGTAAGACGTTTACTTATTATACAATCACACATACGAAAACTTTCACCTTCTCTTCGTAAAACTGTAACCAAATTTCCGACAGGAACTTTTTTCTTTCATGACTTCTTACACGTCTTTACCACTGCGTTTCTGAAACTATCGAATAGTGGGCTCGGTATGGCGCTCTTGGATGTGGTATCGTTTACGGTTTCTTCCACAACCGGACTGTGGCCACATTGGAGGCAAAGAGGCAGGCTTTTGAGCATAGAAGACACGAGGCTCAAGCTAAGAAAGATAAAGAATACGCCGACCTAGTGATGCGTGCCAGTATGGCCGATGGTGGTATGTTCAACGACATTACTTAATTATAGTGTAGTTGTTTTATATGCTTTTCATTTCCATTACCTATTGTTGTGGTGTACTAGGTCGTTCTTGGAGGGTGTTCATTGTTCTTGTAGAGTTATTCATTTGTCTACACGCTGGGGATACGTTTTTCCTTGCCAAGTGAGGCTATACTGAGTTGGGTTACTTATTTGAATAGCAAATATATGATTGACTTGATGGCTCACATCACGCTTGCTTTACTTAAACTTCACGTTTGTAACATTCACTCGTATTGATATTGTTTATTTGCTTTGTCCACGTCAAACAATAACAGTTGTAACCGATCCCAACGCTCCCGGCTTTGATGTGGAGAAGCTAATTGCTCACTATGCGAATTAAGTAGAATGGAAGCATTTTATTTCATTCAACCCTCTCTGTAGTTGAGTTAGTCTCGTATATGTAGTATTGTCAGATGTACCTCAAAGTATACCTTTAAACAAAGAAACTGGGTAATTAAACTGTCTGTCCATAATCTGCCTGACGTTGTGCCCAGTCATGTCTTGATATGTGCCTATTATTATGTCATGAAAGTATACGTTTTATTTGTAATAGTAGTTTAACGACTTCTTTCCTGCTCGCATTTCTGAATATTTACGTGGAATAGAAGAAATGAACGTAAGTGCTGTTGACCTACGGTTGCATAGTGTGTGCTAAACTGTTTTATGCGAAGAAGTATTTAAGGGAAACTTCTTGCCTTGGCGTGTTCATTAACCGTTGTGAAGTATTCGACTATCACACTATCTTCTCTTCAATACACGATATAATCTTCGTCAAATGTGTGCTTGGGAATACGCATTTAGTCAAAAAGAGTACTTCTGGAAGATTAGTGGTCCTTGCCGCGCAGTTCAACGCTCTTGATAATCATGGTAAAAGTCGAATATTTTGGTGCAATATCCAGGTCCAATATTTTGATACATCCACCACATCGAGGAAACGGAGTACGTCGCACATTCAGAGACCTTGATTTTCCAAACAACCAGCAAATGGACCAAACCCGTCTTTACAAGAAAAAATAAATCATCCTCACACGTCGTTTATATGGAGTATTGGTATATCTGATCATTTAAAGATGAAAATATAAGAAGAGTTCCAACTTTACTTGAGTATTCTTATTAATGAACAATCGAATATACTTCTTATATTGTTCCGCACAAGCATAGGTATACGGTATATGTGTAGTACATGCTTGATATTAGTGCGGTATTCTATAATTGTTGGTGGTATCATTACACCCAAGTCTCATTTATATGTACGCATAAAATATTATTATAGCTTAAACAATACAGATGAGAAAATTGTACTCTAATAAAACTGTACTGTACATCATATGAGAACAGTAGTTTATCTTCCCATCTCTTTTGAAAGGATCAGTACTAGCATAGCAAGCTGCATGAAGGATGATGAGAGATTTTCTCATTGACAACTAAAAAGTCAAAGCACTCTGAGAATACTACGGATCTAATATCAACATTACCTTGGGTGAATGTATAGTGCACAATTAATTCCATGCGTATAACTTGCATCTAGGCCCTATATGTATTGTGAAAAGTTTTATTTGCAAGGTATCCTTTGCAGTATACAATGCGAATTCAACTATGAATGAATTATATTTTATGCAGTTTTACATTCAAAATGGAAATTGAATCAGGTTTTGTAGCTTAGCCTTCATCTCTCATTTTTATGTGCTACCACCCCTTACTGTTTTGAGACAATTTCCCTTGTCATTTTTTTGAGCACATAATTCAGGTAGTTCTTTTATGCAATCTCAAGTATGAGGATTCATTCCCGTTCGTGCTCTTAGAAGGCTATCGTGAACTCAAAACCGACAAAACAAGCAACAGGAGAAAACATTAAATCGGTCAACTTCCATCAGTTCAGTAATACAAGTGACCGCACAAAGCTGTGTAGGTTCTTCTCCCTTGTTGCCATTCTACTATCTCAGTTCTCCATCTCCCTGTTCCTTGGAAGTTGTTCAACGAATCAAACAAACTGGAAAGATCGAAGTGGATTTCACGCTGACACGAAATCCGGTATAAATCATGATTAAGAACAATAATGTATTCATGTATACATCCCTGTGTGTGATCTGTCAGTAATCATTCTAAATTCAAGCTTTATAGTAACATGAACAGAGTTCGATAACCACCACATACCCACCAGTGCACTCTTTTGTTTCTTAAAACGGTAAAACTTATACAGACAATCGGCCAACAAGTAATACGTTAGATTACATCGTAGTATGATGATGAATGGGAATATTTACCATCACTGCCGTTTACAAGGACGGGCTTCTGCATGCCTGTATATTGTGTTGACATTATTATGCAACGGATAGTCAGTTCTGTTTTCAGGCTTATCCACGGGATCAACCAATCACAAGGCAATGTTCTAATAACCGATAATTCAGTAGTACCTGCAGTCGGTAGTAAGGATGAGTTTAATGTCGTTCGTCATCGTAGTCCTAAAAGAAAGATATATAGTAACGATGGGACACAGAAGTATCAGCAACAGCAATAAAGTATCAGCAACAGCAAGGTTGTAGTATCGGTATAGAGGTAATAGTAATTGTCAAACGATTCAGTAGTACCAAACGCGTCTAAATTAACGACATGCGAGCGGGTAATGTTGTATTTTTTTTCTCGCATCCACTATGCAGGCCACCGAGGATCCACCCAAGATTCCTGCATGTCGTAAACAACAAAATGTCGGTTATCAGTTTTCGACAAGTAACTGACTGACAAACACAAACAAACTCGTACGCTATATACATAATATATAAACACGAAGTACATACATTTAAACAGTATAGAGACCGTACATTCACCCATTATATGTTGAATTTACGGATGCCTAGCATCACATATTAAGAAGGAAAACCCCCCTCGTACACCGTTTTAAATACACTCACCTACAATTATGTCAAAGTCGGCAACATTGTCGATCATGAGTTCCAAAGGTATGAGTGAGGGCGACATGGATGATGCAATGGACATCTCTGATAAAGAATCCTCTATACATGACGGTACGGACCCGCTGCGACACACAAAAAGTATGAGTGACGGTGTGGCTGACGATATTACTGTACTGAAGGAGCCTCGTTCAAGGAAACCAGGAGGTCTGTAATGTGTATATTATTTTTGTGTGTACTACGTTTGACACTTTCAACCCTATTTGTGTATGTTTCCCGTGAGATATGTACACAGTTGTGCCTACATTGTTGTTTACGAGTTAATAGAATTAAATCAAAAAATCCGATCAAGGGGTAACCCCATTTTTGGTTGCATGTATGCATACGTATTAAAAGGGGCTGATATAGACAAGAGTAGTGCCATAACAAACAAATACTGCATGCTTTTTAAATGTAATATAAGTGTTAAAAATTATACTCATGTCATTTAATCAGCAAGTCAGCATTTGCTTTAGGTACTTGGTAAGTATTCTCGAATTGTATTTTTCCTGGCCACCTAAAAGTAAACACGATTGCACTCGTGAACATGCATGTGTGCTTTGATATTCATGCAACGCATGATTACTCACATATCATATTGTCACACACAAGGTAACCCATACACTCAGCAACGCCTGCCCATGTGGTTGCCCATTTTGACAACATCCGTGGCTATATGGACCTTTGTAGTCTTGGGAATTTTCCTACTCATGCTGGGGGGAATTTTCTATGCGACTGCCGAAAGTGTATGTTCACCACAACACTCCAAATGCATGCCTGAGGCGTTGAATAGCTCGAATAATGCTCGAATGAACACACACCGTTTTACTTACAGCCGTATTCACTCGTACTTACACGTATAATTCCCGCCCATCGCAGCACAAAAAAACACAAGTTTCTTAAACATGGACTTCTCTCGTTCGCAAATTTGCAACCGCATTAGTTCATTGTATACCTACTCTCACCCACACAAACAAATGCAGATCGTTTATGTGAATCTAGACTACACATACTGTAAGCCCAATTCTGCCTCTTTGGCAGCTGGTGTGACACAGACAACATGTGCTGACTATGTAGCCGCTACACCCGATGGTGGTTTATGTGCCTGTGATGTGAATTTCACAGCTCCTTCTGGCTTCAACAATGAGGAGGTATGAGTAATTATATATGTGTACATGCAGCATGTACATATATAGAGAATTATGTATAATTTTTTGTGTATGTATGCATCGTGCGGACAAAGGTGGTCATTATTCGATGTAGGCAGGTGAACATTCTTTCTTGTATATACTGTAGTGTGGTTTTGTGTCAAGTGTGTTAACTTCACGTTTATATCGCGTGTCTAGCAAGCTCGTGTGGGTAACGTATGGTGTGTTTTGGATATGAACTTGTGTACGTACCCACATAAGCGTAATATAATCAAAATGATTAGCATTTATCTAGTTGTGTAATTACATATATATGTTTGGTTAGTTGCATGGAAAATAGTTGCATAGCAAGTGCGTATAATAGTTTCATATTGTTTATACATGAATATGGTGTAGTTACCGTATGGACTACAATTTGTAAAAGACTCTATGTTATTGTCTCTCAATCACATCTCTGAATATATCTGACCATACTGTACATGTGTGGCGGTATGCGTCGAGTAGGGGCATGTGTAGATTTATGAGTATTTTTGAATACGTGATGGTATACATGCTTTTTTTGTGTGAGTGCGTTTGATCCAAGGTCTTTCATTTATAGTGCTGTATTGATGGGAATATATTCATTCGTTGATCATAGATGACATCGTATACATACGTGTATGTGTGGAATTTATTCATGAATATACGATCGAACGTATGTGCGCGTTTGGGCACGTACAAGCTAATGTGTATATTCCGACGTATATGACCATACACCTTCATGCACGGTTATTGGAGGAGCACTACAAAATCCTGGTCGCTCTTATAGTAGGAGTGGAGTTCCAATAGATGCGCAATGATGACTCTGTTTTTTACTTGTACTGCAATAATTTACCGTTCGAATTTTCACATTCAAACTTCAGATTCACAAACAAAGGTTCTATTCACATTCAACTATATTCAAATTTAATCTATTTATAGCTCTACATGTACTACTATTTGGATAATTATTACCAAAATGCTCGCCGCTATGTGGCTAGCGTAGACTACCGGCAACTGCACGGTGATGGTGAGGGCACCTCAACCCCATGTGATGATTTGCAGAAGAATGCAGATGGTCAGGAAATAGCTCCGTGTGGATTCATCGCGAATAGTTTCTTTAATGGTACGTTTAGTGTGGATTTATAATCCAATAGTTACGCCCGCTGTATGAAAGATTATTTACATGGTTTACGAATGTGCGAGTAGACAGGAAGGAATTGACAGAAGTTTTTGTGTGTCTGTGTCGTACGTCAGATATATACATATCTCACATCCGAGACAATATCTCTGTCTTTTACCTTTAATGGAGATTATATCATACATATATTCACACTGTATGTCCGTGTGTCAGGATATTGATTTGAATTGATATATTGGCCTTAATTGATACATACATGGCATTATATATATACGATTATATAGTATGCGACTACTAATGTCTTACTGTGTGCATTTGAGATTGTGTATGTACTGTTTTGCATATATGTATTCATCCATCGATATTTTTAATTTTGCTTTGTTTTCACAGATACCTTTACCTTGTTTGATAATACTGACACCAACGTTTCGTTGAGCGACGATAACATCGCATGGCACTCTGATGGTATAGACATGTTGGTGTGAATGCTCGTTCGGTGTACATGATATTACGAGTGCATACGTAGCTAAAATACATTAATTTGCATGTATACTATGGGTAGATATGTTGTGTACAAGTCGTGCACATGGATTTTCACATTTGTCTGTTCATGTGACTCAATGTTATGATGCTGTCTGCTACGAGCGTAGGGGTCTGACCTGTCGTCACTGGCCTGTATGTTGCGTAGTATGTGAATACAGTGTAGAATGTGTACGCGTGTGTGCGATAACAGGATCACTCCATCCACAAGCACAAACAATTGTACTCTTGTATGCATACACAATACAGTTTCCTTCAAGTATCGTAACCCAGTGGACGGTTTCAATAATACCGTCACGCCCCCATACTGGGGTGGCAAGACTATTGATACGGTTCTGGGTAGTGCTGGCTTCACTAACCAGGACTTTGTTGTCTGGATGCGTACAGCTGGTTTGCCTTGGTTTCACAAATTTTACCGCAAGATTCCTGGCGGTCTTCTAGCTGGACAACAATATTATGTTACAGTCCAATACAGTATGTTCGTATGTTTATAGTACGTGTACTCAAGCATGTTCTTTGTGCGTCTCTGTATGCTTACTTTCCCCTCTCTTATGCAGTGGCTTTTCTTGTTCGTGAATTCACTCTACTCTTTGTGCGTCACTGTATTCTGCGAATCGTAGTGTATATAGACGTTTACGACAATCAAATCTCTATGATTTACTTCCCCCTCTCTTAATGTAGTGGCTTTTCTTGAGTTACGTGAACTCACTCATGCTCTTTGTGCGTCACTGTATTCTGCGAATCGTAGTCTATATAGAAGTTTACGATAATCATGTGTCTAATGTTTTCCAGAGGACGTGAACGTTCGTTAGACCTTATGGGTTTGTAGTATTAGACGAGTTTTAATGGTGTATACAACCATTTCCATGACCTTCTTCATTTACTTCCAACACACTCCAGACTATCCCACTGCCGTATTCAGCGGAAACAAAAAGATTTTGATCACAACTATGTCGTGGATGGGAGCTCAAAATCATTTCCTAGGCATTATCTATCTTGCTGCAGGATCAGGTACCACGAGGTGTTTGTGCTTGTGTATATGCGCGTGAATGCATGCGCGCTGTTTGCGGATGTGTATATGCAAATTATTCTCATACAGCATTGACTCTTGAACACAGATTACACTCAACACACATACATATATATAGAGCTTCTACAGAACACAGTCAAACTCAATACTACTGATTTGCACCACATACAGTCCCTCACACATTCTCATACACCCCCCGGATCGGACCCCATGTATTTGTATCGTCGGTATCAGGCACATCCACATTGCCAAACACTCAGGAACAATCCCTTGCGCGCTCGAATATGTACTTATACATTTCTTTCCCCTTTCTGCAGTGTCTGTTGTAATCGGGCTCTTGTTTATTTTCCGTCAACTGTGTGTGCCTCGCCGTTTCGGTGACGCGCGGTACCTGAAATGGAACCACCGCCCGACAACTAAGGAAGTCAAAATTCCACTGTAGATTGTGAGTGTTTTCGTCCACTGGTGTGTGTGTACACATGAAGCGTGATATATCTGTACATACATATGCCGTAGTTACAAGAAATGCTCGTGGTGCATGTATTAGCGTGTAAATGCGTATAGGGTGGGTATAGTTGTACGCATGGGAATAGGATTGAGTGCAAACTTCGAGGTATAGAACATGGAATGTCTGTTGACCGATCTCTTACGTGGTCCGGAAAGTAAAATGATGCAAATTTCGAAGACATGTAAATAAGTGAAACTCTGCAGGGTTTGTGACACGCTGCACGGTTTGAAAAAGTTTGATCATGAACATAAAGAAGAATAAGGATTTACGGTGTTTCAACTTATTGGTCGTTGCCGATAATAATTTGCAAATAAAGGGAATATATAAATTCGGTATTTTGTTTACAAATGCAAATTCTTTAGCGATAATAAACCCCAATGCAAAACCAAATATGCAAATGATTACATATGGATTCTCTAATTTTTTCCTGAAAATGTTCAGAAAATTAGCATAGCGAACAAGTGTAGGGTAATTTTTTATGGCCCAAAAGAGAGAGAATATAATAACTTCTTCACTTGTTGAATTTACATGTTTCAAGTTATTATACTTTCAACTTTCAAGTTACTTGCTGTAAGACCAACATTAAACCTCTACTAGCACATGCTGAATTTTACAGCACGAATGTATGTTGGTAAACTTATGCTTGTACACAATTATAGGAATACTGGAGATCTGATGACTGCCTACGTAGAAAGAGCAAATGCGCTTAGCTATAACTACAGACTGTTTTGCATTCTGGCATGTCTTCACAGAAGATAAGAACTCTAAATAACATTTGACAAACCATACAAAAGCTGTTGCGTAGTTGATTATTCACTATTTAAGCACAAAGTACAATCCGTTATTCCCTAGTGGTATTCTTCTTCGCTTCATACACAAATCATGAGGTACAATATCTGTTTATTCCCATCTATAACGAATTTATTCCCATTATGAATTAATTCTGACATATATTTTAGGACTCGCCAAAAATAAGTTAAGTTAGTAGTGACTTTGTGTAAATCGCATCATTGCGTAGTTTCGAGGAAACAATTATTGCACACACGCACTGGTTTACTGCTAATATGAGGGATCAACCGACGATAATGAGCACATGTGTTACAGAAAATATGGCCACATCTCCGGCAGTGATGCTGTGCAATGCAAGTTTAGAGATATCAAATGAAGAATGTCAGTGTGAATGTAGGTGCTACCAAAGTGAGTGTCAAATGCCAACACGTGCTTGTATATATAAAAAAGCGATACTTGTCATATAGGCTAATTAATATGCTTAGTTATATCTATATTCTTATAACAATCACATACCTTCCGACGCATGGCTGAAAACCGTTTCTGACACAAAGAACAATTTGATACTTGATCGTCAGGCATCCATTTGACTGGTGCTGTTTAAACGAACCAATGTGCGTAGGGATTGGTTGTGCAGTTGTAGGTGTTCGGGTGTACACAATACAAACATATGAATGTGTGTGTGTGTGTGTAGCATATTGCGTTCATAGTCTATTGTATCCAAGAAGACTACGAATCTTTGCGCGTCATACATGTACACATATCCATCCAGGACACAGCCGTTTGAAAACGCATTGTAGACACGCATAAGTGCTTTCACGAGTGTACATAAAAAAGCTATAATTTTACACATACATACATCAATGAAAAAGTTACACATACGCGGCATTGCATTGTATATGCACAGGCAACTCAAACACAAACACGGCGAAGAGACTAGAGAATGAGAAAGGTTGCGTCAACCCTACCTTGCGGAAAGTCAACAGGGAAGGGTGCATCTAATCCTTTATCAACACCTTCGTCTTTGTCTGCCTGGTCCATATGCAACTGTAGAGATAGGGATATTAAAAGAAACGGAGATAAAACACAGGCCATTCCCAATGACATTATCAATGAGCTGAGGCGAGTAAATATATGCGGGCACAAGCGTGCGGACCTTGGAATCGAGTTAGGCAGATCTTTAAGTATAATATATTAACTTTGTGTACACTACATGAGTATGTGCGTAAAGTTGTGCTTGCAATAAGTCGTCAGGCAAATACACTCACACATGAAAATATGGCACATAGAATCACACACCTCATTACTTATATCATCTTCTTCATCATCTTCGTCGGCACTATCAGCTGACTCTGTCTCTATTAACTCCTCATCCAGGTCTTCTACGGGAAGCGATTTCAGTGGATCCTCCAATTGCAATTGTTCCCTATAGTCGCAATATACACATACAAGGTAAGGCATAACATGCTTAACTACAAGAAGATCACATCTATTCTACACACTTATATAACAGTGTGTATGTTGAAGTACATAAAGTACACGTACACAAAAATACATAGATCGAGATATTCAAACAGTTCCACAGCTTTTATCGAAAGAGACTCTAGTTGAAATTAGAATTAAATTGTTATCTTGTTATTTATACATTTTACATCGCATATAAACAAGCACACATACGCCATACGTACAGTATGAAGACACTTCCAGACGGACCTTGAGACAAGCGAGTTCAGATTTAAATTAGTAAACTGTGTTAAGGCTTCGGTGGCGATAGATTCGTTCCCGTTAGTACTAACCTAGGCTATACATACAACAAATAAGCATATATCATACCTCAAGACAGAAACTAGAGAAGAGCGCTGCGTGTTGGGTGAGAAAGGAGTCATCGGCCTACGCTGCTTGTTTGCCTTCGTTATATTAGTAGTAATATTTCCCTTGTGACTGCTAAATTTGGTTTTTGCTTCCCGGTCTACGTGGTCACTCTCGCATGTCGGCAACAGATAGTAATACCGATGGTAGTATCCTGGCCACAGTCGAAGAAAACGCTGGCTATTTGTGGGTTGCAAGGGTCTGTGTATGGATATAGACAACGGTACTTATAAATGACATGTACATGAGCAAAAAGTGGTTGTCTTAGAAAAAATGGGATATTCACCGAACAGATTGAGAAGTGTTGTCACTAGTGTTTGCGTGTTTCAGAGTTGAATACGCTCTGATTAAGGTATAGTACTATATACGCTAATACATAAAAGGTACAGTGCAGATTTATGCTAATACATGTAACACGTACATATCAGTTGCACTAAACAATACCTTTTGTTACTGTTCGGCTTATATTGAGGGTTGATGTATAAATCTCGATCAGCGCCTATGCGATCCCACAGACAAGGCGTGCTTTTACGGATGTCTTGCCTGTCCTTCTCACAATTACCCAGAAACGTGCCAAACCGACAGGAATACACACTATCCATAATGAAGATCAACATTCTCTGCATATATGGTTAGTAGGGTTTGTGAATTCAGTCAATAACACTTTATGATTTGAGCCATTAAACTTGTGGTTCAGTCATATTGGCACAAGTACACCTATTTATCATGTAGTTTATACACTATAGCTCAGCCCGGTGGGATCAACAAAAATATAGATTACATAGTTGCAAATATAAAGTTACATGGTAGGTAGAGCGTTTATAGTGGGGGTTTACCCGGCCTCAAGGCCCAAGGTACACAGATGAGATGCATATATAGGAACAATGTACACATACATGTGCAGTTCATGCTATATACATATACATACCTCATTGAATTCGAATGCTCTAGGATACTGCTGAAGTATTTGCCATGTACAATCTAAGAATTGAAGGAACACGGGTGAGAACTCTTTACGATCGTTAGCACTCCCTAGCATACAGCGGTCATCAAACTTATGCCCGAAGCTCAACCATTCCTACACAAGCGATTTGTATCAGAATTAGCTTATATAACTACACCTAACATTAATTAGAAACACGCACACAACCCATACATGTTATCAAGGAAATCTGCCTTAGTACGACCATACGCTCTACATGAGACTTTTAACTATTCACTAGGTGAATCGAAATATGTACTGGAAACTAGAAAGAGTATACATGTTCATCAAACCACTATACCTAAAACCGAACTACACAAAACACAGATGACACAACCAAAAATATTTGCATACATTAATATACTATTTTTAGAAATCAACAAATCAGAATACCCTGCAGATATTTGAGATATCGCTGATATCCACTCGTGACAAATCAGTACACATACATGTGGCACAATACTTATTGACACACGCTTGTACTTTTTCTATTAGCGTTATAAACCCCAGCATAGTACGATAGTAAGAATCCATCATCAGCATGGTTAATGCAGTTATCTGAGGAGTTCTGTCCCAACCGTCCGAACAATGCACGAGGATTGAATGTCCTTCTGATACAAGCTATGGATATCCGTTAATTGCGAGAAATGGAGTTGTCAATGGATTCCAGACATACCGATAAATACACATAATTAAATGAACATTCATTGCAACAAACATTGATTCATACAATCAAACAATATATACGAGTCGAGTGAGTATATTAATGTACATTCATGATCGTAAAACTCGTGCAGATGCAAAACATACTCATTTCGTGCAGTCATATTCATAAAACTCATGCAGATAAAACACCCATACATATTCCACAAAAGAAAATTTACATCCACCCTACTAGGCTAATTTATCTTTCTATGCACACGGTACGTTTAGACCTACATTTAAATATGCACTGTGTCAAGCACCACATAGCGTAATATACATTAACAGCACCCATATCAGTGACTAATATGATACAAATATCGGGACGCCATAATCGCCCCTGCGTTATGTTATCACACTGTACATATAGTGTTGAAATACTGTCTCAGACAAAATAAACCTAGCTAGTTTTTGTACTTGCTTTTCAAATGTAAGTAGTCTGTACATTCCTATGATATACTCGCACGCCTTCTGCACAGTTGTTACCTACCTGTACACCTTTCGATGCACTACCCAATAATTGTCCAATATGGTCCAACCAACGTGTGGCGTACAAATCGGGCAGCCATACCGCGTCGGGGTCACTCTTACAAATCAGTGAGCGCAGTCTGTGCATACTTTTGCGCATTTGATGTATATTCTCAATCCCAAGAAATTCAAGTTTACAGTTCTTGTAGTGATCAATCATCTCGTATCCTAATGGACATTTTCATCAAGTAGAGATACAAACGGTGATACATGGGTGTGTAGTGAAAATATCTATTCGAAAATCAATTTTCTGTTCTCGCATTAGTCAACTATCTCTGCACTGCAGTCGTTGAACAGGAAGGGTGCAGCCATGTCGGTGTATACATATGTATGATGCATACCTGTACGTTTACCATACATCTCATACATATCACATTCACGCACGCAGCAAACGCACTAGTACACATACCTGCACCCATGAGCGTCATGGCGCCTGCGTTCACCAATGGTCTTGCATCCAGAATATACAGAGCTTTTGTTTCTGCACTGTCGCCACTCTTACTGACACCGTTGTCCACTGACTTGCGAGCCAAGAGGTGTACGATCTTTCTTCTACCCCACTCCGGAGTACTCGTATTGATATTTGTACCCGATTTAACTAGTTTAACGGCCGTGTCTGAACCGGCAGATTCTATAGAGCTCACACTTCCCGCTTTACTTTCAGGGCCTGCCGCATCAGTTTGTGCTGCTACATACTCATCCGCACCAGCAACACCATCATTCACACTCGTATTACTACCAGATTTAAATGCTGATATTGACGATTCAAAGGATTTATGTTGTGAGAGTGTATGTAAGAGTGCTTCGTCGCCCTTGTTACGTGTGCGGGTAACTCCAACTAATGGCTGGGAAGACCTTAGAATCACAGCTCCGGTTCTGCGACAGTACCACGAAACCGTCGGGAATCTATTACGAGAGTGTATATACAATAAACATATGTGTACATCAGATATCACGTTCGACGTGATTGAGTAAGCGAGCGCGTGCTCAGTCTATGACCCATCATGATTTTGTGCTGTGTAACGTTTGTTTACTTGAGCGTTGTATTCCGTGTGATATCCATATTCTATCTCAGACGCACACATGGCACTTAGTAACTACAGATTAAAACTATCACGTCACATATTGGAACGGACTATACAATCATTTTTTGGATAGTGTGAATGAGTGCATGCTCGTGTATTTTATGGATTTTTAGTGAAAGGTCTAGCATTCCCACGTTATTGGTATTTTCTCTCCCAACCCGCCCAGGCAATGTATACGCAGACACGTTATGTACTACGTACAGAAATGTACGTACGAATTGTGAGTGAGTGTCGTACACCTCAATAAATCGCGTTACACTACTGATTGCATGGCAACAGGGAAGGTCGGCTGTGAGTTTGTATGCAGTACTTTAAAGCTTACGATTTCACATATATATATCCACACACATTTATCCACACACATTTGCAAACGTATATGACCCGTGTATGACCTCAGACACACAAGCATCAAGCACGGGCAGGTACTATCTGTTAAGTTCCACGACACAGTCCGTATTGTGTTCATATCACAGATCCAATCCTAACTCGTGCAATACACCAACCAACACGTATGTTTTCGAAACTGACCAAAACACGTTAAACACGAACGACACACATAACAACATAGCTATAGGTACACCCACTGGTTGCAGGGCGTTAAAATATGTAAGTGTGTACTTTTCTATCTGTGCATACCATGATGCAAATGAATAGCATGCACGGGGTATCAACGCTAAAGCCCTTTTCTCAAATATGAACACAACGTAACATTATCCAACATCTCTTCCCGACCGAAATTAACCACCTGCAGAGTTTACAGCTATATCTAATTTTCGCGGCTGTATCTCATGCATGTATATGCGAATGCGGACGTGTGTACGTTCATATACACATATTCACACATTTCTATATGTTTATACCTCTTGCGGGACCTGAAACTAACTAGCTTAGGCAGTTGACTGTCTGTTAAATACGACGCCACAGCCAATATTCGGGGGTATGTCTCACATAACTCAAAGTCAACATTCGCGTGTGTAAGCCGGACTCTCTCGTTAGGTATACCAATACGTTTGTATTCCTTTTTGATATCATATCCACTCCAGCCCCATTGTTCACGTTCAGATTGGCTAACAAATTGGGGTTTCTCCTTCGACAAGAACGCAAAAACCTATGTGGCACGTATGTATGTATATTGCGCATATTAGGCGTATCAATTGTGAGTGTATGATACAATGTGTGGGTGTACACCCTTAAACTACACAATTTGTCAAGCTCAACTTGTGGAAGGCTCGAATGTGTTGGAAGCACATAAGACACGCCCGTTGTGTACCAATCTTACAAATATTAGCTGAATGTCAGACGGTCGTTAAACAGGTTGTTTCACGTCGTATTGAACTCAAACAAACGGGCATATTTAATACTAGACATTGCGAGCGTTGTGCAAATGTGCATATGGTTTATTCCTGCTGGTGGACATGTGGATTTTGGTTTCGTATATGAGTACTAGTAAGCACTTCCTGTATTGCAGTGGTTATACTGCAGGAAGTAACCAAGAAAATATTTTATGTCAGTTTATCCTATTTTTCGCTACTGACGCGAGAAGCGCATATTTGGCTATATCTCCTAAGAGCAAAGAGCTGCAAAAACAAATCTCAAATTTTACATGCTTCGGAGTTATAATGCACTGACGCTTATACTTTCGTATACAACTTTATCTCAACACTGATATACGGACATTACATCCTCAAATAATACGTGAAATATCTGTGCACATACAACATACACGGACATTTGGCCATACATATACAAGTGTTTAAACTCACGCATGGATAAACACGCTCACACATACTTTTGTGTTTGGTTTTAGAGCAACTCTGCTCAGAAAGATGAAGTAAGCGTGTTTACGGATAGCCTCATTCTCCTCGTTCGATTTTCTCGTCTCTTCCATCATCAAATTCACAATGCGAAAGTCCTTCAGTAAAAACTCATAAACATTCTTCTGTTTCACTATTTTCTCCACGGCTTGGACTGGAAATTGACACAAACACTGAGAGCGTTTTTCATCTATAAACATAAGTCTATACGAAGTCAGTAAGACAGTACCCTTAACACCCCCACTCTCAGAATCTATGCTTGCTCCCACACTCTGGTCTACTCTATTCTCCGAACTAGAGGTGCAGTCATGATCATCTTTGTTGGCATTGTTTAGTTCCTCAGCACTGGCGAATCCTCCTTTATCCCAATTCAGTAGAACAAAATTTTCCATAATACTACCGCGTACTTCCCCATCCAGCAATCCTAATGCCTCTCCGTTGGGTGATCGCAGTTGCATTTCACTCCCTGTACGTAAGCGACTTGATCGTTTCATGCCGGGCGATATAGAGGTTGTCAACCGCTCTGCATGGAATGTGAAGGGGCTATGCCCACATGGTCCTTCTTCCATAGCTGTGTGTATTTGTCGTATTGAGAGTAATATGTATCACGTGCTAGTGCATGTGAATGCCTCATATATTTGCGTGCTAGTGCATGTGAATGCCTCATATATTTGCGTGACGATGCGTGACCTACGAGCTATTCTTTCTCGTCATGGATATTCCATTTTGTCTCTGAATGTGCTTTGCGTTTATGGGAATACACGATCGTGATGTACCACCTATAGAGAGAGAGGAGACAATACAAGAAGGCGGGGGGGGGGAGCTATTGCTCACTTCGTGTTATGTACGTGAACGACGTACGTGCGATTCGTTGGGTCGAACGTTTCGCTTTTGTGTGTGTGTGGGTGTGTGTGTGTGTGTGTGTGTGTGTGTGTGTTGTGTGGTGTGTGTGTTGTGTGGTATGTGTGTTGTGTGGTGTGTGTGTTGTGTTTGAGTTGTCATCAACGATAAGGAACTCAATAAGTATTATCTCATAGTTGATGAATTAATGCGTTATTTACTCACAAATTCGAATCGTATCATATACATCACAGACGTGAAACTATCTTTGTTTATTTTTAGAATCGGCATCTTGATTTTATGAAAAATACAAAAAAAGATCCAAAAAATATCAAAAGTGCCGAATCCATTCTTGCCCTAATCCTAAAACAAATTCTCTGTCGGTATGTCATGTAGAGAAGTGAATTTCAGTACTGGGATTAGAACATGTATATCAATTTCTGTCAACCCAATCTAAAGATTGGATTTTTCCCAATTTTGTTTGTATGCGAAACCGTGTAAAAAAACAAATTCGAGAATGGTATATACAGACCCGATTCTGTAATGTTTGGTAGTTTCATTGATGGGTAAATTGAGAAAGTCAAGCATTCCAATTTTATATATACACATTTTATACCATCGAATTCTTGGCATTTTTTGCCAATACTTGTAATTGGATCGCAATTGTTCACTTTTAGCTTTTCTGCTATGATCTTTCATACGAAGAGGCATTTTTAAAAAAGCCAATCTTCGACTAAAACCCCAAATTTCGTTTTGAAATATATTTTAGGAATACGAACACTATTATCTCATACATAATTGTTTCCACACACACTACTGAAAAGCACCAACTTTGATGATTCAATCCTTATTTCGTCACATATGACGAAATACGCTGTGCCCGATTCGAAGGGAACATTCAACGCACACCAATGGAAGCACTTACACAGCGCACAGATAACTTGTAATACAAACACACGCACTCTTTACTGTATGCAACATAATTATTGCCACTAACCCCATTTTCATCCTCCTCAGCTATGGTTTATCAAGGTGTATCCTCGTTCTTCGCACGATCCCGTACCTATGTAGGACTCACTTCCCTCATCGGACGGCCAGGTACGTCTTTGGTTCGTCGTGCAGCGAACACGTCGCCACTTACGCGTGTTGAGGTGAGTGGCCGCAGACTCTGTTCTTCTCAGCAGGCTGCGACGCCGTCACAAGTAGAGGAGAACAAATGGCAGTTACGATGTGACCTGGCTGCTGCGTATCATCTGGCGCACAATATGGGTATGGTGTGTTCTTGTATATATATGAGGTACACTTGAGTTACGTTCTTCAATCTTGTTGCTCAAGAATGTTTGCATGTAGCTATGATGTGCTTTCAAAAGTTTTGCAATCCAATAACCAAAGTAATCTCACCTTTCACATTCATCTAGCACTATAACTCAAGACTTAAAATAATACTCTTACGTCTAATATTTAGGATGGAGTGATCTGATTTATAATCATATCAGCGTGCGTGTGCCAGGAAGCAGTACCGAAAATCCACTTTTCTTGCTTAATCCTTTTGGACTCGGATTTGAAGAGGTAACGGCCAGTGGTCTCGTTATGGTGGATTCAGCGGGGAACGTTGTGGATAAAGGTATACATGTATACAATATAACTCAAACGTTGTGTTTACATTTATTTATTGAACATGATGGTTCTATAGGTCAGTATAACATATAACACTACTTACACGTCTTCACCCAATATGGATCAGGAACACAGACGGGTGTCATCAACAAGGCTGGGTTTGTAGTACACAGCGCCATACATATGGCGAGACCTGACGCTCATGCCGTACTGCATGTTCACCACACACCCACCATGGCCGTGAGTGCGATGAAGTGTGGGCTGTTGCCACTTACGCAGGACAGCTGTCTGCTTGGAAATGTTAGTTACCATGACTACGAGGGCATTGCTATAAATCCAAAGGAAATAAAATCTCTGGGTCGCGATATGAAAGATGCCAACGTAAGTTTGTGTATGTGTTTACGCAGGCAAGTGATTTCCATACATTTTAGTTACCACGGCGACTATATCTATTCATTTCGATACATTCATGTCCTCCCCATTCGTGAGAGTAGTATTGTGTAAGAAAATACTATTTTATGATTGCAGTAGGCCTTTGATGTTTACAAGAAATGCTATTTCCGAGCGTGTGGGTGGCTGTATGTTTCTGTCTGTATCTGTATTGCCTAATACCTAGTGTTTATGTATGAGAGTGAATGAATTACATAGTAATACAAGATGGTACATTCTGAGTGCTACGCATCAACACATACTAATGCACAGACACTCATAAACCCTTACACTTGTTCGTCCATGCTCTGAAAGACAAACAGGAAATACACATAACCGAAACATGTTTCATCATTCATCAACCTCCAAGGTTATCATACACAGCGTATACGCGGAAAGCGAAGTATTCATGAATACTGAAGTACGTACATATATTATATTCAAAACGGCGTGCACACGCACACTCTCAGGTGATGATTCTACGCAATCATGGTGTACTTACATGTGGGTCAACTATTGGAGAGGCCTTTTTGATGATGTACTATACTATAAAGGTAGGAACACGTACTGTAAACTATGTGCACAGGTGTCACAGGTGTCACATCAAGAACATGCACATATTACTGTACATTTGTTATCTCATATTTTGCTTAATTGGACTCAGGTACAAAAATATCTATGAAAAAGGCGTGTATGTTTAATTTCAGTATTTCGGTTGTGGCTCTTTAATCACTCATAGGCGTGCGAATCTCAGTGCATGGCGTTGGCTGGTGGCGGACTTGACTCTGTGACACTTATTAGCGAAGAGACACAGAAACTGGTTTACGAGCAGGCACAGAGTTTCAATACACAGTACGTGTATATTGTTCATGCATAGTCGGTGTATGCAGATATTAGGGTACATGTCTATGCATATCGAATGTGGCGTATAGGTGTATGTGCTTATCTGCATCTATATACAAACGAATTAATTGTGAGTGAGCGACAGGTCGAACTGGAATAACGCAAGTGATGTTGTGAGAGTGCATGTGAACGTATACCTTCATGCACTAACAACTCTTGTTTAATTGTACAGAGTTGGAAAATTCGAGTATGACTATCTCAAGAGACAGCTTGACATGAAGGACTCCAGCTACAAACAGTAACCATATTGCAAAACATCGCAGGCTACTGAAGTAAAAATTGTGACATCATTTCAGCGAAAACATTGGGTTATCTATAACAGTATGCACCTGCATAGTAAAATGCACTGTTCAACTAGTCTTCCTTACATATAACTATGGAGACTAAATATTACAGTGGGCAATTTCAGAACGATAATAAAATCATTTTTACATGCTGGGGGCTAAGTGGTTAATACAACTAACTTCACCCTCCTATGCTGTCGACTGCGCTACTGCTATACGAATTTGACAAGGAGAACTTCTTACACACACGATGAAGGCGATGATAACTCTGTTTCTGAATGTACCTTTCAAAAGCCGTTTGACTACGTGTTTTGGCATATTGTATATTCCTAGATACTCACATAACATCGAAAGGTCGATTTTGAACACGAAACAACTGATTCTTCTTAGTTGACTATAGGCGTTGTCCTAATTCGGAACAATAGTTTTCTAGCTTATAGAAATACACACATACAAGTAAGTTAACAAACCCCTCTTACCAAACGTTCACAGACACAAAACTATTGATCTATTTTATTGGATTTTAGTTACACTTAAAAATGTTTCCTACCGGGCGAGATAATACATAACACCCATGACAAACAACACAAACAGCATTAAATAACACATCAGACCTCCTCCTTTCGCTGCAACTTGTTGTAGCTTCTTCATAGCTCCACCGAGCAGATCACCAGCACCAGCAAAGCTATCTTGCTACATGAATTAAATCATACGTTATGATAAGAAAAAGTGAACTCTTACGTTCTTGGCAGAAATTCTGCTGAATATATTGACGATGCAAATCATAAACACAAACATATAGCTGAGGAATCTATCACTTACAATACATGTAGAGCAAAGCATCCGTGGTTGTATCTCACATACGTGAGTTACAAATGGAGCGCGCTATATGTACATAGCAAATATATACTTACCATTTCATCCAAAAACGAGTTTTGGGCGCGAACTTCTTCCCCAATACCTGTCGTGAGCTGTGGAAGAGTAAATTTGCGGTCACACATACGTGAATCATATGGACGTATCCTCATATGCGCGGAGTTGATTCTCACACATTTATTGATGGATATAAGTTCGTGTAGCGAGTGTATGTTTCTATGCTGTATGACGGCTTTGAGTTTACATGCAATCAAGTTACGTGTGTCAAACGCTGAATGCGTTTTCGAGTATTCGTAATCGCGCGGCGAACAAGAACCGTTAGTACGTGCGTGTAACATTATGGGTAGATGCATACATATAGACCTATGTGGAAATGTCGCCTTGTTTGTTCACGTGATTGTTTGTTATAATAAGCGCAGGTTTTTGTGAAATCCGATTAGCTAGACATATGCCGTCGAGTACTAGCATACATAACATCGTGTAGAGATCAATTCTTTAGAGTAAACGAGTGTGTATGTGAATAGCAGGACTGGTACAGCAAATTTAGGACACGGTATAAAGCTTATGCCTGCGCGACGCATAGATATCTGTGTTCATGGAGCAGGCGTTATTAACATTCTTACATATACGTTAGCGTTTTTTTTTGTTTTGAGGATATATTTGTGTTTGCGTGGCTGACAGCTACGATGAAATTAAACGCATAAATTCATGTATATATTGGTACTATCTGAATGCACATATACTTTTCGACACTTACGCTTTTTAGGGCGCCAATCTTGTTGGACAGATCCAACACCAAGCTGTCGTTATCTTGTTCCATCATGCGATCGTAGCTGCGCTCCATGAGGAAATTGTGGATAAATACATGTACTACAACAAACTCATTATAAGCACTGCAAACTATTGCATGCTGGTACGTGTGCCACTAGTTTGGGGAGTAATGCCAGTGTAAATGGGTATGTCTTGTAGTGGCGCGTAGGTAGTATGTTGTAGGTGGGCACATGTGCGTAGCTGTACGGGAGAATATGCATGTACGCGTTCTCGAGTTTACACGTACCCATCATGCATGAGACTATATTACTAAAAACAAATCCAAACATGAAATATTCGATTTGGCACACACCGTTCCTTTCCGAGGCCAGTGGAATCTTTATCATTATTGTAGTCTGGGTCCTGGCCGTAACCACCGGACACACTCGATGCACCACCACCGTAGCGATGTCTGCGAGGAAGAGTAAGAGACATGATTCATGAGAATACACGTTTCCTATACTCGGTAGCCATTGTTTGAATACACGTACACACCTTGTGCTCACAATTTACGCATATGTTGATTTAGACGCCCGCAAGCACGACTGAAAGACGGTTGCACAAGAATTCTGTGCAGTTGCGCATCATTTAAAGCCATACGTACATAACAAAAAGGTCTCTTCCAAAAGCTAACAAAGTACGGATGTTACATATACGGAAGTCATTCTCTAACGAATATTTATAAGTACGTGTTCACATGTGAGTGTGAGCGTATGTGAGCTTGAATTATTCTTCGTTGTAAATGAAAAGTGATGTATAAAGACTACCTTGACGTATCGTAATTCATGGTCAGATTTATATGCTCCTTCTATCGTCTGTATACTTTTCTAATCGAAGAAAGCTTACGAGTAGATGCATGCATACGTATATGTATTGCTACATACGGTGATGCACTTGGATTCAAGTATAAGGAAGAGTGTATGTGCATGTGATTGTGTGTGTGTGTGTATGTATGTGTGTGTGTGTGTGTGTGTGTTGTTTGTTTGTGTGTGATGTAGAGAACAGTATTTATCGACGTAGTCCATTTTTTGTGAATTAAATTGAAATTGTATTTACATTGATAATTAAATTAATTATTGCAATATATCCTAGCTTTCCACAGCTGCGAAGGGACTAGTACGAATTATTCTCAATTGCTGGCTAGACTACGAATTAAATTAACTAATTTGTAGAGTTAAGCGTTTGTCAATACTCACACATATAAGCACACACACACACACACACACAGTCACACACGCACACACACACACACACAACACACAGTCACACACGCATACACACACACATGAACACAACACACAAACACATACACACATACACATATATAAAAACACAGTCTGATATAGTAGCTTTTGAGAATTCTTACCATGCTCGTAAACATCACACACGTACGAAACGTCGGTCGTTGTTTATAGACACATGCATACAAACGCAAGCATATAGTTATTCGAACATTCATCCCATGCGCGTGCATTGTAAATACACCTTGAACATTCTCTTTTGCACTCACGTGATCGATTCTTCCCAACTACATCGTGAGACTAGGGGATTGTATTGTTGGTGTAGTTGAATATACTGGTAGTAGAGAGTACAGACTTACTTCATTAATAGGAACATAGTTACATATACACACACACACTATATAGTGTATGTTCTCCAGAAGTACGTACGAAAAGCGTTCTTTTTGTACAGACATTCGAAACAAACCTATATGCGCATCCACAACATCGGGCATTTTGAAGCAATCGAAATATTAGTGACATCATGGGCATACGAGCAATTCACCAGTATGTTCTATACATGTACATATGTACTATAGAACCAGAAATAGAACCAAACACGTACGCACAGCTGATCTCAGTTGCTCGTGAATGGCAATCACATAGCATATGAGGCAAATGTCCTTCAATACACAATGTGTGTGCCTGTATACACCCTTGTAACCCGTAATTGACAGATGACTTGATAACCAGGGATAATATTTCGTTCCTTTCGTCATCCGTGTTTGATTGATATAGTTATCATCAAGACTTTTTCATACGTATGCGAAGCATGTCCTAAATCCCCATTTTGTCACTTACATTTATATACCATTTGAAGCCCTTCGTATCTTGTATAATCTTGTGACTAATATATATAGACATATATTTTTCTACTTTATTGATTACTGAACGATTTGCCACATCATTTTATCGGAAGATCGGTTCACGATGATCACAAACTGCCTCGTGACCTTCGTGGATCTCTCACTCCTGCTGTCTTCTCAGTTGTATACCCTTTGTTCAGCTGTCACGGTCTCGAAGCAGTCCCCATTGTGACACATTGTCTACCGAGGTATACACGAATGGACACGCTCTGACATGTCGTATGTTCACGTACCTATGTATACATACATGAAAATGTATGTGTGTCTATAAGAGGTGAGGTACACAATCAAATTTTGTATACATTATTCTCTTGACACCTTTGTACTTGAAACAATTTTGTATTCATTCGCCACTTATCTGTCACGTCATTGTCGTATTATAATGCTGTGTACGTGCTTAAGTGCGGACAAGGACCCAATAGCGTCTAAATCAGAATGTGATTTAATTTTATGTACTTGAATTGATGTTCATAATATTATAGTATATCCAGTGGTCAGATTCAGTGATTCATCCTTTCATTTTGGGTTTAAATAGACTTATATATACATATATTCATGCTAGTATTCTATAAAAGAAATAAAAGGTACATATCCACACACTTAAAATCGGTCAAAACTTTGGTGCTTTTTTTTGTAGTGATTCAAAGTATTCGCCAGAGCTAGGCTCGCAGTTCGTACTACAGCTTACACACAACCAAAGACCTCTGCGATGTACGTGCCCTATTTACGTTGTTGTTACTTGCAAGTGTATGACAATCACGCTTGTCAGGACGATAACGACAGTTTGTTTATGAATCTGTGTGCGTTTGTGTGTGTAAATGTGATGATCCATTTACCTTGCAAAACTCGCATTTGAAGCTAGATACGCTCTTAGTCGTGTGCAATACAAATGGTTACATTCTGTGTTTGCATTCCAGCGAGCGTTTGAAAAGCGTTTTTATTGATTTGTGTTGATATACATATATATGCATACATATAAACACGTTCTCAGTTTGCCCATGTTAAGAATCGGGGTGTCTAAGGTTTATCACAACCACGGCTATACAGTCCTATGCACAGCCAATAGTAATCGTTTGCATATTTCATATAAATGCGCAGGTCACGTCTTATTTCTTGACCAACAGGCAAGGGAAGCACCAGATTTCGTGCTCCCATCACCATATGACAGGTAGCAGCCGTGTGTGCACAAATACAAATATATATATGGGTGTTTGTGCATCTGTAACTCCTACTGGCACAGTTCTACAACATGTATACAGTACGAAGATACAGAAATACATATACATTCATATAAACACACGTACATGCAAACATATCTAAGCGAATGTCTTGCCCTAATGCTGTAGTGCGCGGCCCCGCGTTGATCGATACATAGTACATGTGGCATTAATTTGCTATACTCTGGCACCCATATATATGGGTATACATGCATGTAGCCATTCTGACAGACTACCTGACTTTACCTAACGTACACATATAGCATATCGTCATTATTGAACTATAAATATTTTTATACGAGCATATGATATGGATGCATTTGTACATAATTTATATACATTGATACGAACAAATACGTAAAGCCTTCAAAGATGTGTACTGCAGCAGAGATAATTTGCAAGTTTATAGGTCAAATAGTTAAAGCTCCGTATTGCCCGACCTTTTTTATTATATATTGTCCTAGGTCACCAACATATAGATTCCCAGACGCATATAATGTGCATCGGAATGCATGCAATACATATACGCTCATCATAGATCTCTATTATATGGCTATAGTACTTCAGTTAGCACATTTGACAGCTGGGATATACGATTATGCATAGACATGTACATTTGTGCGGTTTCACATAAACCAACACGTACAATATTTTTTCAATCGTGTTAGATTGGACGCTAGCACCCAGATCATCGACATATACAACAGCTGGGACTCTTCGGACGAGAATCGTTTCGTAAAATTGATTCAGGGATTAGTCAAGCAACTGGGGAGCTATGAGGTATTCCACATCAACACACTCGAGTCGCTCATCTTTAATCACTCAACAGAACACATACACTCACAAGACGAAAAACTTATGTGGTCATTCTGTTCTTGATTTGTGTAGAGGACAAGATTAGAGTTAATTAAGTCAGATCGATGGAAATTAGAAGAGAGTCTACTGAAAGGCATGTAGTTTGTTTTGATTTTCGTGCACATAGCAATAGCATTGTTTGTGTTTCTTTCTTTGTATGTGAGAGTGTGAGTGTGTTGTGCGTTAGTGTGTGTGCGTGTGTGTGTGTATTGGAAATCGTGAATGAAATATGCGGTAGAATGGCTTCTTTCTCGTTTTTGCGTTGTAAGCAATCTGTGTGCACAAATGTATATTGTTGTGCCATATTTAAAATTAGTAACCCAAGTTCAAGATCAGCCAATTTCTTTGTTCAGGAAGTTTTGTGCGTGCTAGTAGCAGTTGAACCGCATATATATTATGAATGGAGTACAGCTGTTGAATTTCATCGAAACCTAATATATATGTGACGTGCAGAGCACCTTCCTGATTACTTCAAACAAATGGAAATGCGATTAGTGGCAGAGGATATATCGAAAGCCAGCTTCAGTGTCGTTCTAAAATTAAAATATGATATCGAGACCTGCTTATTCCCTCAGGTAACATACACCCCAAAATTCCATTTGCAGTTTATTGTATTCATTCCATATACATGGAACGCAGCAAAGGTTCGGGATTTCATACTATGGATTTGGAACTTTTCTGCCATTAGACGTTGGCATTTTATGTGAAGATCTGTGTCTGTCGCACATCATATGCTATGACTGACCTGACCTGAAACTTAAATAAACCTTTTAGGGCCTTGTACACCAATTCGAGAGAGGCCATCCCATTTTGCTTACACTCTTGGTGAGAATCGATGGAGATGACATGCAATTCCAAGCTACTCTAACCGCCACCAAGCCACTTCAAAATATTCAAGTATGTTCACATGAACCCGTGCACATTTGTTGTGTGCGTGTGGAAGTGTACATTTGCGATGGAAAGGGAGGATGCAGGTAAGGATATTTAGAGCGTTTACCCAGACGACGCACACTCCATGTGTCAAGCACTATTTACTAAAATCATGTGAAGAATCATAACCGTGCCTCTAATGATCATATCACACCCCCAAATATATTGTTGTTTGTAGTTGTACTCGTAAATGTTTGTAATGTATATATGTGTGCGAAGGTATGTATGCATACGTTTGTACGCGCCCTGTGATAGTAATTTCATGTGTGCGCGCTGTTGTCATTTCGCAAGAGCACGAACGCCTACGCAAATTTGCACTATTGTTGACGTTTCTAAGCATACACGAATTTTTATGTTTATCCGATCCACCCATTTAACATTCGCTGCAAAGCAATATGATTGAGTTGCAACATTTTGCTTTTGTGTTATGCAATTTTGTCTGTTATATTAGAAACCACCATATTTATATTCTTCGCCTTCTTTCTTTGCCTGTACAAGACCCCGATTGTTTGGCCGAACTGCCACATATTCGAATACATAGACCGTACAAACAGAGTGATCGAAGAAGAGGCTGCGCATATCGTGAATAATTTCATAAAACGAAGGTGTGCAATGTTCGAATTAAACAATAAATAGTATGTGATATTTATAGACCATACAAGAGTATATACATGTCTTACATATATATGTATTTTACAGTGTACGTGTTGTGTAAATGATAACATCGGTATAAGACGATCGCTCACAAACGAGACCTCGACAATATTTTTCATTGTCCCTCCCATACATGTCATATGAGCGTTTTCAGCATCACAATCTCGCATATATATATACATGCTTAAAACATTATTGTTACCCGTACCGACTTAATAAAACGAAACACACGTAAACATACACACCACACATTCGTACTGACACGAACGCAAGCACAGAGAGTTCATAGCCCATTGCTTAGCTCATTTCGGAAGTAGCGTTGCTGAGTATGACACGGAATTGTATGAGTATGTTGCTGCTATTTTCAGCTATGAAAATGCAAGGTGAGTGATACACATATATATGTGTGTTCGTACGATGCTTAGCTTTGCGGAGTGCATATGTATGACTATTTGTGACGTATGACTATTTGTGCATATGCATGAATATTTGTGCTTATATGAGAACTGTTATACCTATGCGTACTTGTCATATATCTTGTGTACCTGTATTTGATATTTTTACGAAACAGTAGCGTCAACTGCCTGTATTGTATGGGTATGACAGCTGTGATACAAGCGATTTAGTTGGTTCTAAAACGAAAGAGCGTGTAACTGATGCCCAAGCTATACTTGAGAGTATACTTAACAGAATGGTAGTGATGCACATACATACAACGTAAGCACATACTAAGATGTCCTTCGTTGATCTACCTAATTGTTACCCCGCAATCGTATTGTACATGTACGTTTCACATCTATGTACTCGAGCTTTATAAGTTAGCGCTACATGTACTTATATTTGTCAAAAGATGGGTTTCGTATACACATGGTTATTATGCGCAATTTCTAAGTTTTTGCTTCAATCAAAACCTAGCTTCGTGCTGAATATAAAGCTTTCCCCACATTTTCCGGAGGACCGTCCTCAAGTAAATGTACTACTGCTGAATCCACCTGCGAAGGTGTGCGATAGCTTGTGGAAGACTGTAAATGTTTGTATACATGCAATATACTTCGACAAACAAGTAACTGGCATCATGTGAATTGTACATGAATATTGTCTTCGTCCAGGTTGTGTTGCGTGTACGTTTCTGTATACATTTTTACCATAGTTGGATAACAAAGCAACGAGAGAATTGATAAAATTCCATCTACTGGACATATTATCTCTTTTTCGGAGTCCAGTCTGGATTTTTGTAAATAGTCCAGTTCATAATGAGTATCCGACCACTTTAGTCTCCAAATGGACACAAAATATTTTTTGTTCTTCTATCTAACAGGGTGGACAGGTTTGTGCTGAGCTCTCTTTGAAAATATATATGTACAGCGCGAGCTGGGAAAACAGCAGAATAATAAGCGAAATATGGTACAGAGAATAGCTATCTCTTGATATTTTGTATATATCCATCATCATCGTTTGTTTGTTTATTACCATAGTATATTATTTCTCTTTGTAGATGTGCTTCAGTGATATATACGTATACAGAAGAATACGCGCTCTTCTCTGCACCACGCTGCCACTAAGTATTGAACTTACTACCGCCATATAGACTTCATTATACGTAACAATCTCCACTCACCATACCGTTTCTGTGTTATGTAACCATCTCAACAATACAGCTCTACCTTAGAGGATAATGTTGGGCCATGGTTGGACCGTCTTTCGCCTACGTAAGAACATAACGTTGGCAAATTTAGAACGAAACGCTTATATACGTGTATTAATGAATTCCCATATATAAAAAAAACCTAGTAATGCGGTTGTATGTCTATAGATTTATCCATGTATGTATGTATGTATGTATGTATGTATGTATGTATGTATGTATGTATGTATGTATGTATGTATGTATGTATGTATATATTTATATATGTTTTGTATGTTTTTATGTATGTTCTGTATATATTTATATATAATGTAATGTTTGTAGCTCGTATTGTGAATGTTTGCAGCAAGCATGTTTATCAATTTATCAAACAACAAATAAAAGTACTAATAAAAATAAACGTCGTACCATTGGTTAACTTTATCGGAAGTTGTATCGGAAGTTACTTGCCTTTTTTTACTTCTATTTATATCTTCAGAAAATACCATATGAAAATTATCATAAAAATAAACACTGAACCAGTGGTGGATGTTATCTTCGCCCTCCGATACGCACAAACATAGACAAACACACACACACACACACACACACACACACACACACACACACACACACACACACACACACACACACACACACACACAC